>JANHGB010030998.1:899-21565 GCA_026283785.1 Coracopsis vasa
AAGCCCTGTTTGACCTGGCCTTGAACACTGCCAGGGATGGGGCAGCCACAGCTTCTCTGGGCAACCTGTGCCAGGGCCTCACCACTCTTACAGGGAAGAACTTCTGCCTAAGAGCTCATCTCAATCTCCCCTCTGTCAGTTTAAAGCCATTCCCCCTTGTCCTGTCCTTACAGGCCCTTGTCAAAAGTCCCTCTCCAGCTTTCTTGTAGCCCCTTTAGGCGCTGGAAGCTGCTCTAAGGTCTCCCTGGAGCCTTCTTTTCTCCAGGCTGAACAAACCCAGCTTTCTCAGCCTGACTTCATAGCAGAGCTGCTCCTGCCCTCAGAGCATCTTTGTGGCCTCCTCTGGACTCGCTCCACGTCTTTCTTATGTTGGGGCCCAGAGCTGGATGCAGGACTGCAGGGGAAGTCTCACCAGAGTGGAGTAGAGGGGGAGAATCCCTTCCCTCGGGCAGAGTTGGTTTCTCGGCTCAAGCACACACTGCTGGGTCTTGTTGAACTTCTCATCAACCAACACCCCCAAGTCCTTCTCCTCAGGGCTGCTCTCAATACACAGTCCAACCATGTGGACAAGACTGAGCCAAATCTGACTCCTTCCACCCTATATAGTCCTCCAGTACCATTTCAGCAGTCTTTCTACTCCAAAGCAAGCTCATAGCCCATCACGGGATGTAACAGGTACCTTCAGTTCATGTTGGGAACTCAGTGATGCCAGAGGGATGGCTTTGTGCAAGGTTGGGTGGGCTTTGCAGCTTGCAGAGGACTCTGCTCCTGCATACTGGTACTAATTTAGAGCTAGCTCGAATACACGTACCCAAGAAGTGTGACAAGTATTCCCAGTGTGGCATCCTTATGGTGAACTCCTCCTGAACCGAAGCAGAGATCGATCAAACTTTCTGCTTTTTAAATACTACAGACATGCAGCACACACAGGCAAGACTGTTGGAGAAGAGAGAATATGGTTTCTCTCCAGAGAGCAGAATCTGTCCTAGCGACACAACAGGATATACAAATGGTTCTATTTCACTGCTTTGTTTTAATGTTGATTTGTTTGTAGTCTGCCCAAGATACTAATTGGTGTTTTACAAGTATGAAGACAAAGGTGTGTGCCCTGAAGAACTCACTAATGGAAAACACTACTGTACAGTGTTAATGCACAGTCAGATTTTCTGCCTAATGAACCAATCGCTTTGATAAAATCTCTACCTCCCAGTGAATTCTCTGCTTTGATTTTCCTCTCGACTCCCATCTTCCTTTACACCTCACTTTATTCTTCTTCCCTCTGCTTTAAATTTTGGGGGCAGTTTGCACTTTAATCAACATTTTACAGTGTAGCTGCTTGAAAGAAAGTGAATCACCTCTTTCATTAGGAGCAAACAAAGTTGGTCTGATGTTGCAACTGCATGGATATTTAAGCTGAGAAATTGGAAGACCCTGGCCTGGCACAGGATTTTAATAGGAATGGTGGTGCTATGTTAGCTTTTAATCCCTTCAACATGCTGCGGTTGATAACAGGTTGTAACATGGATGTCAGTGCCTGCATTTGCAATGCTCATACCCAGAATAATAATTGAACAATTCTTCCTCTTCAGTGATGTGTTGGCTTCTTACCACCTATGACTTAGCATGGATTCTTTCTTATTTCAAGAGGTGTTGATTGCTGCAGAAATAGTCGTGTTAATGGTTGCCATCTGCACCTTACCCCCACCACTTCCATTTGTATGTTATTGCCACTTTTCCAGAGGTGATGTCCTGTGCAGCAGAAGGGTGGAACAGGCTCTGTGACCGCCTCTCATCTACTTCAACACAAAATCAGGCGGTTATTCTAAATTGTCTTTTGTGATTGTTTACACTGTCATTAGTGTTTTCCTGTTTCTCATTGAGCCTCGATTCCATCTTAAATCCTCACATTACCTTTTAGCACTAATCATGTTCTTGTGAAGGAGACGAGATATGTCTGAGAAACCAGTTTAAGGGAAGTATGAATAGTAAGCAGTGGTGGCACACACGTTACTACTGGGGACTTTGGACTTCCATGAGCATTACATGGTTTTTCTTTTTAACCTGTATCTGTATGATATGCTGCTTTTAAAGTTGTCCAGCTATGAATGTATACCACATTTTAGACGTGCAGAACTGTCAGGAGCAGTTGTGGGTTGGATGGACTACTGAAATACACCCCGGCTTCCTAATTTTTATACTATTTGATGTTAGGTTGTCTTTCACCCAAGTGCATTATTTTATCAACACTGTATTTCTTTTGTTATAATTTTAACTGCTTGAAGTGCTACCTCCTTTTTAGCCTGGCTTCCGGGTCAGTTAAGCATTTATGATTATTCTGTTTGTCTATCCCATCCTCTCACTGATTTCAACCACATTACATAGGCAGACAGCAGCCTTACAAATACTAAGTTGTTATTCTTTGTGAAAATAAATGGTCTCATAAAAAGGAAAGACAAATTGTTTTCCCAGCTGGGCTCAACTGTATTATTAGACATCAGAGAATCCACACAGAGGAAAGCCATTATGAATGCCATAACCACAGGAATAGCTTCTATCAGAACTTGCACTTCATTAGATATGGGGTCATCCAGCCACAAGATGCAAAGCCACAGGAAACCAAACTGCTTTGCTTAGAGTTAGTACAACTGTCCTTTTTTTAATGAAGAGTGTAGCTCTGATCTTGGAGTAGCCATGACCTTCACCTGTGCTTGGAATGACTTCTTTAAAAACTCCATGGCTCCACCTGTTTGCTTTTCTGGTGGCATTAAGTGTGGGGTAATGAAAGCAAGAACTAAAACTGAGCTGGCATTGGTGAGTCACTGCTGAGATTTGAGGATGGCTGACTTCTTGGTGGAGCTATGCTCAAGATGGAGGGACCACCCAGCTTTCCAGGCAGCAGAAGGGATTAGCAGAGGACTTGCCTAATGAAAGGACATCAGGGTAGTAGGAAGGTTCACTGAAAGGAGGTAAAGCAAAAGAGAAATCAGCTTTTGGGGGTGGGTTGTTAAGAGTCCGATTGCAGGTAAACAAAACTTTTAAAGCTTCTGCTCCTTTGCTAAATGCTAGGACACTTGGTCTGTTTGGCAAAGGTCTTCTCTTTTCTCTACACCCTTCTAGCGCTCAACATAAAGCAAGAACTTCTGTGCTGTCTGGCAACTGCTTTCTCTCTGCTTCAGGACACTGAGGTCATGTAACTACTCTAAGCCTTCCAGCAAGCATTTGACACCCCGACCAACACCATTTACCTCTCAGTAGAATGGCTTCCCACTACATGGCTGAGGAACCAGGGACAGCAGCTGTGGCTTTCACTGTTTGTCTTTGCTTACCTGTGACAGTATTCGGAGCAAATGAGATGTTGGGAACGAACTGGTCTTTCTTTTAATCTGACATGCCCTCTTGAGTGTTCTCTTCATTTTGCTGCTTAGTCCTGGAGCAGTTTGCTGTTAAGCTGTGATAAGTATCCCATTCCCACTCCTTTCTCAAAGATCTTCTGCCACAAGACGTTCTAGCTTGGAACATGCACACTGCCTGCAGGATTGCCTACCTGGCAATTATTTGTGTTGTTTTGTACCCACTCATAGCTTTATCCTGCAAGTCCCTCGAGGCACAGGTTATGTGTTTTGTGTGGTTCACTGTGCAACCATAGAGCACTTCATTCCCCTTAGGGCATTATATAACGTGTTAATAATAAAATCCTAGGAAATCTATTTGGAATTACAGGCACAGGGATTTTCTCATTGTCATTTTTTACATTACTGCTAAATCTTCATATGATACCATAAATCTAATACTTAGCATAATGAAAGACATGTGTCTATAAAACTTAATTGGGTCAAAATTACAGAAGCAACCATCACAAAAAATAACAGGTAAGGAGGAAGGGAAGCAGCAAGAAAGGGTGTGAAATGAAGGGTATGGTTTGCAAGGTGTAGAAGTCAAAGGGAGGCAAGAAAAGCAGAGAAGAAATACAAAGGTCAGCCATGGAAAGCCAGCCAAAGGAAATAAGAGTCTGAAGAGGGGTTTGAAGGTGGAAAGTGAGGCTCTTCATTCCCAGAGGAGGAAAGCAGTGTAAACCCAAGAGCAGTCTGGACGGGTACAGATGTGAAACACAAACCAAATGTTTTCATCTTTAATGCTTGGGAGCTCAGAGCTGGATTGCCTACAAGCAGAAAAGCTGAGATAAGACCCTGACTGTGAGGGTACAAACTGTCTCAATGTCATATGGGTATCTGTCAGTTCTGAAGCATGGGACTTGTCTTCTTCACTTGGATAGTTAAGATTTTCTTTGTCATTGAAGCTGGCCTTGGTAATGCAGAAACTGTACATGCTGATCTAAGTTATTTTCCTTGCATAGGTTAAAACAGTGAGTTGTTTTGCAGGTTGATAGAGCCAAAGTTCTGCCAAAGAGTGCAGATTTCACAAACTGACCATGAAAAGCCACCATCTTTGTTACAGGTCACAGCATACATGCTCTATCTTGGTCTACAAAGCTGCATAGGTTCTATAGGCACATATAATCTCCAGGGATTACCTAAAATAGTGCCAACTGCTTGATGACAAGTTTTCCACCTGTTTTGTGGCTGAAATGTTCTGTTCACTATCATGTTCTCAGTAGGGACCACTTTAATTTGGTGTTTCAATACAAGATCAGCTATTGCCAGGTCTAAGATCAGTATTTCTGAGTACGGTCACTGTTGCCAACATACTCAAGGTTGAGAAATGTGGAGATGCAATCACATACTTCCTCTTCTTTCCTGAACATTTGTCCTCCTCTGTACATCCCAGGGGGCATCTTTCTTCATCCCAGTAACCACCCCAAACTGATCCTTTCTCTTTTTCTTTCCTTCTTTTATGCTTTTTTATGCTTCCTTAGCTCTGTAGGTCCATATGAAGTGGAAGTCTACTTCAGGCTTATTAGAAACCTTTGTCTTAATTGCTGGGGCACCTGAACAGCCAGACTGATATTTCAGTATCAAGGCAATAGAAACAGCACTGAAGGGATACTCAGGACTCTACACTTCCTAGCAAGTGTGCAAGCAACTGAAATACCTGTCCTACAGTAAGAAGCCTCAGGAATGGGAAATCTTTTGTTTCCTGCTGAAATAAGAGGGAGTTTTTAGGCTTTCCGTGTTAGGACAGCAACAATTGGTGCCATTCACTACTAGCTGTTTGTGGAGTGTGGGGGTGAATACCCAAGAATGGAGGTTCTGTCCTTGCCTCTTCAAGCAGTTTTTTTATACTAAATGAGGTCACTTGCAAAGTTTGTGTTGCATCTTGCTCATGGTTACAGTCATCCTGTCTTTCCTTCCTTTGATACTCTCATTGCCAAAGTTAATTTAGAACCAAATTATTTATAAGTGTTTCACCTCAAATTCTGAACTTTATTAACTGTAGTGTTCTGTGTAAATACTACTGGTAATGTTAATGAATGTGGAAAACTAGTAAAGCCTATAAATCCAAATAAAGTCCGGACACCTTATGTCTTCTTTAGAGCACAGCGTTCACCTTTGCTTTTATGCTGCTTGGAGTATAATACGTGCCTCCAGGAACTTGGAAGCTAATGCTGCAAGTGAATACAGAACAATACAAGTCTCTGCAGAAATGTTGCTCTGATAACTTTGCCTTTTTGGCCTACATTTCTCGGTGGTTATTATTTGTTAATTATGTTATATAGTGCTCACATGTGGGCTAATTGCTTCCCCAGAGAGCTTACAATAAAATGATGGACAGAACAAGGGCAGGATGTTACACATATCAGATAGTAAAAGGGTACAGTAGGACACGGGCAATATGATTAGTTAAACATGTCTGTGTTTGAAGATGGAGTGGCATTATGAAGTGACAGGAGTTGGTTTGGTTTGGGGGAAGAGGATGAGTGCTAATTTGAATTGATCTGAGGAGTTATCTGAATAGTTGTGCAAGGAAGCTCTAAAACTAAAGGCAGCAATAAGGAAAAATGCATAAATTTATGAAAGAAGGCTGCGGGGTGGTTGTACCTGGCTTGGCTATAGTTGCAAGGCTGCAGTATGTGAATTCTTGAAAACAAGAATAAGATCTGTGTGAACTGTAGGTACACTATGTATTTCTTGAAATATAAACCCATTTCCTCAGACAAACTCTTTTCTTCAGCCCTTATAGATGGCAGAGAAGAAAAAAATGTGCATACACATCCATGCAGTTGTATTTCAGATTTTGGTTCTCTTGCTGTTTGTCTTGTTTTTCTGCATCTGCCTTTCAGTCCACATGCTTTCAGGCAGGAGGGCTCTGCTGGTGTTTATGGTGTATGCTGCTCTAAATTGTAATGTTCTGATTCATTTTCCTGTGCTACGAACACTTCTTCACACCTGCTTAGAAGAAAGGAACCAAGTCACGATGAAGGCACAGTTAACAAGGGACTGAAAGGGACACAAGGTATTTCTCAGCAGCTCCTCAGCTCCAGCTTGCGCTGAAAAACAGGAAATGTCTGTACCCTTGCACAGAGGTCTGACTTGATTTTGATACGTGGATCAGCTCTCTAGCATATTACCCTCGCAGTGCAAAGAAGCGGAAGAGTTTCAAGTGTGTGTTTTCCTTTTGAGAAGCGTTTTCTAAGGGGAAGGGGAAAGGAGTGCAGGTTTGGCCGTTTGAATTATCTGTTTCAAATGCTCCTAGAAGCACTTTATTTATACACAGCTTTTCTACATTTATTATTAGAAAAGAGATAGAAGTGAAGTTTTGCAAAGGCAGGTGTTATTTTCAGATATCTTAATGTGTAGTTTCCCCCACCAGAAGCCAAGCTGTGATGCTGACTGTGCTTGCTCTCGGAATTCTTACGAAAACTCCTTTCTCTCCTCTGGGTACTTCCAATGATTTTTATTGCATCCTTTCTCTCAGTGGCTTACCTCAGCATCTTAAATCTTCAGATTCCTTGTTATTACCTTCGCGTGTATTTATGGTTTGGCTG
Source organism: Coracopsis vasa (assembly GCA_026283785.1). Classification (NCBI taxonomy): domain Eukaryota; kingdom Metazoa; phylum Chordata; class Aves; order Psittaciformes; family Psittacidae; genus Coracopsis; species Coracopsis vasa. The sequence continues at coordinate 7,843 of JANHGB010030998.1, forward strand.
GCCATGTAGTCCATTCAGTTTCTTCTGTATGGTATAGCAAGAAATTCTCAACTCAAGAATCACAGAATGGTTTGGGTTGGAAGGGACCTTAAAGCTCATCCAGTTCCAGCCCCTTGCAGCTAGAGGGACAGGGCAAGGATATCTTCCACTAGACCAGGTTGCTCAAAGCCCCATCCAATCTGCCAGGGAACACAGGGAACACTGCCAGGGATGGAACAGCCACTGCTTCCCTGCGCACCCTGTGCCAGTGCCTCACCACCCTCACAGGGAAGAACTTCTGCCTATTATCTAATCTAGTCCTGCCTGCTCCTTTAAAATACTATATTTGAGTCTCTTGGTGATATCATTATATACAGGTATATACAGAACAGATGTGATGTGTCTTGTTTGCTGTTACGTGTCATAGCCGCTTAGCAATGCCAGCTGAGTAGAATAGTGGGGTTATTTCAGTACTTGCTGAGTTCCTTGCACATCTGTGCTACCTCTCTGAAGGATCTCAAAGTACTTTACAAACACTTACTGAAACTCTTAGCTCTGCTGCAAGTTTCATATAGTTGATAAAGCATGTTTTGTGCTTTGATAGCCTGTGCCAGAGCTGGAGGGAATAACTTCTCCAGGGTTTCCCACCAGCTGGGAAGAAAACTTGGGAAACGTGACCTTCCCAGTCCTGTACTCACTTTGCCGGACCATACTTCCTCTGTTATTCAAGGTGAGAACAGGACGGTTTAGAATTGATTTAGGTGCTTCTGGGAAGATGAAGTCACTATGTTTGGATCTCTGTATCGTGCCAATAGAGAGATCCTAAGGGAAATCTCTTCCTTTAGTTTTGTTTATTTTCAGTCTAATGCACAGATGTAATTTGCAAGGAAATGTGGAGGAAAAGAGGTTTTGCTGGCTTCAGCAGTGTAGCTAGAGTGAAATGAGATGTCACAAGGATATTTAAGTGTCTCTTTCAAGATGAGAAAAGGATTTTTCTTCTGGATTTGCTGCTTTCATTAACTCTTTCCCTGTGTGCCCTCAGTCTTCCGTACTTCTTGTGCGTTAACTCACTGTGTGTATTCTCGCTTAGCCTTTCACAGGCTGCTTTCTGCTCGTGGATTTTACTCACTGCCTTTGTTAGCTAAAACCAAAATGAATGCTTTCTTTTTTTTTCCTGAAAAGTGTAAGAACAGTAGGAGGAAGTTTGTGTGCTCCGTGTGACCACGGTGTCAGGGTTCCCAAACTGACATTAGAAATACAGGTACTGTAACTCCTAATATTATAACTGTTAGTACTGTAGGACTGACCAGGATCTGATAATGACAGCTGGAATGAATTCCCATGACTATCATTGTAATCAAGTCTCTGGCCAAAATCTAATCCGTTGCACTTTTGCAACCCTGTTGCTTCCTGTTACGCTGTTGTTTTCGGGCTGAAGGCAGAACCCAGCAGAGAATCACGGCTTATTGTATGGCTCCTGTTTCATTGATGGAAACAGGCTGGGTTCCAGTACGTTGTACAAGAGTAAAAGATTATTGTTTATATGACAAGCAAATGGCATTTGGATGAGTAGAGATGCATTCAGCAAGAGAGATGGTGGCTTTCTATTTTAGCAGTAATAACGTGTGAATTACAAGAATGAATGAAAATGCTAAAATTGGCCACTTTCTGAAGTACAGGATGAGGTTTTGGCAGAAATATGAAATAGAATTACAGGACAGCCAATGAGAATTTGAATGCAGTTTTAATAGAAACACATCACCACAGAATTTAAAACTAAAACAAAAAATTGAGTCAGCAGATTCAGTGTAAATGTACTTGAAACCCAAGCACCTATAGATTCATACAGTGGAATTAAATGGGTGCTGTTATGTGTTAATAAAACCTCCTCACAAGGATACAGTGCTGCATCGGAATGGATATCCTGAAGGACTGTGGAAACTCCATCCTTGGATGTTCCCATGACTCCATGACAAGAAGCTGACTGGGTCTAGCATAGGCGGTAGTCTTGCTCCAGGCTGGAGGCTGGACTGAAGACCTCCAGACATCACTTCTACTCAATCATAGAAGCACAGAATGGTTTGATTTGGAAGGGACCTTAAAGCTCACCCAGTTCCAACCCCCTGCCATGGGCAAGAACACCCTCCACTAGACCAGGTTGCTCAAAGCCCAGTCCAACCTGGCCTCAAACCCTGCCGGGGATGGGGCAGCCACAGCTTCTCTGAGATCAGTGACTCTGTAAATAACCTCAAAATTATTCTAGGCAGAGGTGTACTACAATAACGTTCCTTTGGCTTTTCAATTGCAAGAGGAGTGACCTGATTGCTCTCTCCTTTGTAGTTGCAGATGGAGGCAGGTGTAGCAAAAATGGATCTTTATAAATCCATGGAGAAAATGGCTGGATTTTTTTAAAAAGATTTTTCCTCGTCCCTTTTCCGTTAGTTGTGTCCTAACCGTTCTCCTTGTCCTTCCTGTGTAAGAGGCCGAGCTTATAGTTCATATGTGGTATAGTAGTGAATATCCAACTGCGAGATTGTAGCTGATTTTTCAATGTATTCTAGCACAGAATTTATTTTAATGGAGTCAAACAGGAAAGTGCTGTTCTATAGTAATTGGAACTTGTCCTTTAAAAAAGTGCTACCATGTCATACAGCCCAGCCAAATAGTAGACATTCAGGATTTTCATTCCGTTTCTCCTGTAAGTGGATTCCGTGCTATATTGGCACTCATTATAAATAGTAGTATGATTAAACCTTACTATGGTTATGTGAGGTATTCTGGTGATTAGAATTCCAGGATCGACAAAAAATAAATTGCAGGTGACCTGATTTTTTACCACTTCTTTTTGGGTTTAGTGTTCCTGCTTTTCATCTCTTTCATTAAACCCTCTTTTATTACCAGGCAGGCAATTTATATGCCTATTTTAAGATTTTAAAGCATTATAGGAGTGGAAGATGCTTCTAGAGTCCAGATCTTCTATTTTCCGTTCCAAGCAAGGATGAACTCTGCCTAACCTTCCTGGTAGCTGTTTGAGTTGCTTTCCATGGTTGAGACTCCCAGTGGTTGTTGAGGCTTCGCATACCTGCTGGTAGATTACTCCTAGTAGCAGAGTTTCATGTTGGTAATTTGCATCTACTGCTGCAGCTTGTCCTCTTCCTCATAAGCACAGGGAGAATTGTCCCCTTTTCTCTTTGCATCAGCCCTTTCCTTATTGGAAGTATGTTATCGTTAGTTCTTCATAAGATGCTGTCTGCAGTATACCAATCTTAATCAGGTAAATTGAAAACGTTAGAGCCTCCCGAGAACCTGTTCTTATGCCAGAATTGACTTCAGAACTGATGGTATGTGGCCTTATTTATGCATGCATTTATTTTAATCCTGCTTAAACTCATCCTGCTACAAATCTTTGTTCACTCTCTTGCCTGTTTGATCCCAGTCCAAATGTTTACGCTCATACTTAACTGGAAGTTTTCAGCTCCTTAAAGGAAGACTCTGTCATTCTTAATGTCTGCAAAGCCCCAGAGTGACTCTTCATGAATAATCTGCTCTGTTTCTCTCCATTAGAGCTAGACCTGGCTTAGAAAGATACAGGGATGGCCCTCAGTTCTTGCCTGTCAAGTTTTATGCACTGCAACATACCAACACACCTCTGCAGTGAGGATCTGAAGTAGCAGAAACAGAACTGGATTATATTAATCTTATTGTTATGGTTTCTCAAGAAGAAAGTCTCTAATCACTGTGGTTCAGCAGACTGCAGAAAGGGGCTGATGCAGTTTAAAGCTCTGAATGATCGTGTGATTGCCTTGTAACTCATGCTGGAGGTTTAGCCTCTACTTACTTCATCTAGCCCATTTTTAGTAATTTAAGTGAGAATCTACTGAAATTATAGTTTAGCTTTATTCTGCCTTTATGCTCACCCCTTCTGTACTTTTGTGTCATTTTTGTGAATTTAGGCTAACAAAATTGCTTGTGAATTAGTACCCCCTCATTTGCAAACAAGGAGGCAAAGGCATGTGAAATCACTTGACTCAAACAGTTGTAGTTCTTGTGTGGCAGATCTGAGACTCTAGCAGATTTTTTTATTCCCCTACTCTAAGCTTTAAGTGCTAGGACAGAAACATTTGCAGTCTGAAGAGCAGGGAAACTTTACTGGATTAATGCAAGCCGCTTCTGTTGCTTATGTATGGGCAACCTTTGTCTTTGCTGATTGGTTTTATCTTGCTTTTCCTCTCAAAATAGCATGTGGGTGCAGCTTTTCTCTTGGGATTTTAATTCTGCAACCTAAGGTCTTAAATCTGCAAACATATTTGGGTTTCAAACTCATTTGGTTTCATGAGGTGCCTAAATACTTTCCACTTTGGGCTTCTGCTGTTGCCAGACTGTTTTCACAATGTGATGTGAATTGCTTATATAATTGACCATAATCCCCCATTTTTTAATTCACTGAATAACTGCAGCCGAAAGGTGCTCTGAGACTGTGATGCCTTAGAGATACAACCCTGATCCCCCAGGAATCAAGGGAACCAGGATTTCACTCTGTAAGTTTAGTGTGCTAACTTAATGATTAAATCAGCTTTGTGTGGCTGAAGTGAAGAAAGCAGGCAGAAAACAACGCCGGTGGTACTCAAGAGTACTTTATGTGCTTCAAATTATTTTCCATACATTTAGCTAATTACATAAGCAGATGATATTTACAGGGGACTTCTGGCTATAATTGACCTTCTTCTTTTCCTGTGCACTTCCCAGCCTCTCCTTGAATTTTCCTATTGTTTCCTCTTAATTTTTCCACATTTAACACCATACTTCAAGCAGTCCTTTTCTCTTGCTTGGGATCATCCTACCAATTCCCTAGAGACCAGTATTCACAACTCCTTTTAACCTCAACTTCTCAGACCAATTTTGTTGTTGATTTTGGAACTTATGGTGTGGACAAACGTATCTCCTCCAAAGCCTACTCTTCAAGCCTCCCACCAGCTACAGCAAGATTGCTCTCTTCCTTTTATGTGATCATCAGCTCTTTGGAGGAGGAGGTTTCTTTCTGTCTGTTATCTTGTGTAATAAATTGCTTTTCAGGAGTTGCAGCAACACAGTACGCATTTGAGTATGTAGATCTCATTTTTCTTTGAAACTTCTATATATGTATGTTGGGACAGGCAGGAAAAGACTTGCATAAACTGTGAGTCTCCCGTCCAGAGGTTACAGAAAACCCATGTTTAGAGTTCAGTGGTGTTCCCATGGCTACTAGGACAGGTACATCACGGGAGGGGAACACTTCTGGCATTTAACAGCCGTTCCAGGTAATTTATGGTTTCACATAAGCTTTTCCTAAACTGAGAGGTTTTCTAGGGTTGGCACCTCTTTGCTTGTCTCCATGCCCTGTTAGTTCTGTGTTCAGTGAGCCATGGTTATTAAATTTCTTATCAATAAAGAGTTCCTGAGCAAGGTTCTTATTTTCTGGGATCGTGCATGCCTTCTGAACTTCTTAGCTTAACCAAAGGAACTTTTTGTTAATGCCTAATGTATTTTATAAAATAAATGTGTAGAGTTCAAGTAATACTTGCTTTCAATTACCGTAATTAAGTTGTCAGGACTTGAAGTCACCAAGGGAATGAGAAAATCCTTTCCTGGTTGGCCAGGGGGTAATTGGTGTTCTGGTCGCAAGTACATTTGACATATTGGGGTGGGGAGGGAAACTGTTCTGGCTGGCATCTGCCCCAGAAAACCTGGGAGACTGTTTGTCATTTTGCAATACAAGGTGTCAAAGTCTTGTTGTGGGTAAGATGAAAAGTGACCTGTTTAACTCTGCTTTAGCAGGGCATCTGTATTTGATCCACACCAGCTTTGCTTGTTGGGTTGGGGAGTATATCTTATTAAAAAGAGAGTGACAAACAAAGCTCAATCCATTTCTTCTGTGGACTCTGTCTTGTCAAAGTTGTATTGCAGCTCCCCTTTCAAACTATATGTGTAGATGTATGTAGATACACGCTTTTTTCCCCCATGCTCAACATCTCTTTGCAGGCTTCTTTGCCAGAAGCTGAACAGTTTCAGTTACTTCATAAACTTGCCTGAAGGTACACTACAAGGTATTCCTACAAGAAAAGTACCTAATTTTTGTAAGTGCACACACAAACATTATTGGAATCTCAAGTGTAGCATTACTTTCGTTCCACTGGAATAGCTCTCTTGAAAGCAGATGTATTAGGAAATGGCTACTCGTAATGCATCACTAATGACACGAATTTTTGCATTCCTGCTCATGTGAGTAAAGGTGATGGATGCATAAGGAGTTAGACCTGCAAAACCTTACTCACAAACCCTAATAAACTCCACTTCAGCTAGCAGGTTAAATGATGCTCTGAAGAGAGTCAGTTCGCTTATCTACACCATCATGCAATAATCATAAAGCGTTAAGTGATTTTATATCTCCCAGTTCTCTGCTAGTCTTCACCCTGTGTATCAGTTTATGCCAGTGAAAGTGGGCGTGAAATATTACTGCTTGGATTTGGTTGCATTTTACAGTCACTTCAGTTCACATACAAGATGTATGGATAGAGTGGATGCTCTGACCTGTCTGTGCATTTATGAATGGTAAAACAGTGAAGTATCTCTGTCATACTTGCCACACTTGACTGTAATAGCTGTGGATTACCTACCATTCAAGAAGTGGGATGTAGGCCAGATGTTGGTAAGGATTCTGCACAATTCTCCCCTGCTCAGCTTTTCCCATCAGGCTGGGTGTGCTTGGTTAGCTGCAGTTCATACAAGGGTTAAAAAAACACAACAATGTAAAATCTGGGACATTTCCAAGAGCCGTTTGTGACTTTTGCCAAGCAATAGGATATGCCACAAAGGGTTATTTTTGAGTGCTTCAGTATCCATGTAAACAAGTCTGAATTTCAGCTGCCTTTTTGGCTGGTTTATTTTGCACGTCACAGATAATTTAACAAGTTATGTATTTTCATCTTGTTGCATTTGCTGCTTTTTCAGAGTCAGTTCCCTTCGTGCCATACATAACATCCAGCTCCATAGCTGTACTTTGCTCTTTGTTTTATATTTATTTTCTAGATACTAGACTCTTTTTATAGATACTCACCTGCAGCTAGAGTTCAGCAGCTATTTATTTTGTGTATGCAGAAGCCTTGTAAGATCTAACCTGTGATGTTGTTTTTGCCATCTGATAATGTATAATCAAATGGAGCATGTTTAAATAACAACATCTAGGACACAATGACAGTAAACCAGCTGCGAAACAAACATTTCTAAAGATCAGATAAGATGGAAGAGATGCATCAATGCTGGATTGCTCTGTGTATCATAACTTCTTGCTCTTTGCTGTAGAGGTACTCCAGGCATGGGATTTCCTTTATGCCATAGGCTAATAAATTGTACTGTGTTACTTTTTATGTTGTTTTATATCTTGTAGAGACATGTGCCTTTGCAAAGTGAGTGTAATACACTTGAGTATGATAGTATTATACATAATCTGCATGAGCCTCACAGGAGTAGGTAAACAACAAGAAATTTAAACCAACAGAGAATTGACTTCTGTATTCTCTTGCTGCCATCCATACTGCCACCTCTTCTCCCTAAACTTACACCAACATTTGCATTAGGGGCTGAATCTCATTTCTGCCCAACTCTGTATTTTTGCAATTAATTTTCAAAGCACCATACTGTTTGTTAATATTTTTCTTACTAGTGCACAAAAAAGCCCCCACCATTATGTTTAAAGCCATTATTTCTGACTCTCGCTCCTGCCTCTCTTTGTTCCCTTGCAGGAGGATATTGCCAGTCCTGAGTCTCAGGAAGAGAAGCAGGGAAACTGCTGTCTATCTGAGCCTGCAGACGGTTACAATACAGTGAAAAGCGTTCTCACTGTACAGGAATATTTCGCCAAGCGCATGGCAAAACTGAAGAGATGCCAGAATGACACAGAAACAAAGGTAGTCAGTTCCAGTCCGACAGCTGATGAAGCTTTGGAGCCTTCAGAAGAACTGAAAACCAAAGTCAAAAAGAAAAAGCAGAAGAGAGATGAGGCCAAGAGTACAGAGCGTTGTGAGAAACCAAAAGTGAAACAGTCGAAGATAAGTAGCTTGAATGGCGAGGAACTGGATACTCCTTTAAATGAATGTCACTCAAGGAAAAAGAAAAGGAAACATAAAGAGCAGCACGAAGGGGAAAGCATTAGTGATGAAAATCTGGGCAATGGAGAAGTTTATACAGGAGCATCTGATGGGGAAGATCTAAGTGTAAAGGACTGTGAGGCACAGCAAAAGAAACACCATAAAAAGAAACACAAAAGGCAAAAAGAGGAGACAGATGAGTGTATCGAAGGAGCACAGAAAAAGAAAAAGAAGCATAGCAAGCACATTTAAGAGTCAAGCTGTGACTCAGGTGATTTGTACCTTAGCAAGTTAGAGAAGTCTATGTAAACACACCAGCCAGACACCACTTGTGATCCAGACTTGAGCACACTGCTCTACCTCCAGCAGAAACCACAAACTATGTTTAAATATAGCTCTTTCAAGGAAGAACATGGTAACAGATCAGTGTGAGCTTCAGTGCCTTATTAAAAAAGGTATCCATGTGTAGGGCCAAGGCTTGCATGTCTGCAAAGCAAGACCTGACAAAAAATAGTTCCACCTTGCCTCTTCCAGTATGGCAGACGGTTCACCTTAGTGGCTTTGCAAGAGCTGTGTTGTAACACAGCAGTCCTTGTGCTGCCTTCAGCCCAGATTCACTCTGGTGCAACTCTGTTCCAGTCAGGTAACAGCAAGCAAAATCAGACCTGGTTTTAACCACTGTGGTTAAGTCTGGGAAAGGCAGTGAATTACTACCTGCTGCTTCACACTGTGTTTTTCTCCATCCAGGTTAAAAAGAACAATTCACCCTACTACTGTCTTTATTATTAAAGCAACTGTTGTTTTCGCTTATGATAGCCCAGCTCTGCTTCTGGAAACAGGAGAGGTTTTGCAAAGTTCCATGTATTTTTTTCACTGATTTTTGCAAAGTCATGTCTAATTTTTTCAGTGATCTCCATTTACATATAAAATAAATGTTGTTTCTTCCTAAAATACTTGTTCTAATATTAAAGTTTTACGCCTGAGTGTCAGTACTAAAGAATGAAATAAAAATACCTCCCTTTGTTTCCTAGCCAGTAGTTAACTATTCTCTAGCAATTGTAGCCTTGCAACAAAGCTAAAGGAGCTGTGCCTTTATTAACCATATCTAGATCTTTGGTTCCCTGGGAACATTCAGGGTACCTTCAGTGATGTATCTGGCATTCAGAAAGTTGTCTTGGATAGAGCAAAAGCTTTTTCTCTGAAATTAGGGACCAAGTGGGTTTTAAAAGTATAGCTGGTCAGATGCATTAGTATTGCTGCGTACACACTGAAAACTTGCAGTTTAGGTTTGTAATCAAATTATAGCTTGTTTCTAATTGTAAACCTGGAAATAAGCAATGCTGGAACTCAGCACTACCATAACCAGTTTTGTATGAGGTATTAAACATTCAGCATGAATTTTGACATGTTAATCTCAGCTAAGAGCTGTTAAAAGAGATGAGCGAACATGGAAGTAAAGCATTGGAATGAGAAGCAGCATTCACCATCCTGGAGTCTGATTCTGATACTGCTTTAGCCACAGCAAAGGGACAGCACAATCCTGAAAGCCAGCCAGTTCTTATGCCATTATCTGGAGTGACCGACCGGAATTCACATCATTAGCTGTTCATTTGACTTTGGGCCTGGCTGCGTTTCATCAGTGTAAATCTAAAACGTCCCACTGGCCTGCACTGCTGAATAAAATGGGTACATTTTTTTATTGTCTTGGCTCAGTTGAGTTGCTTAATGTGGTTTATAAAACATGCAGATGTTAATATGAAGAATTTCTTTAAGCTGCCGTTATTGTCCATTGAAAGTAAAGTGTGCACTACCCAGTCCACATGGCTTCAGATGTTTTAGCTGCAGCTGAACTGTTCCTTTCTGAGATACCTTGGGTTGCAATGCACCTTTCTTACTCTCAGGACGTGCTCATTCATTACAGCAAAATTACTCTATTGTTACTTCTTGCAAGGGAGAACAAGATGTCTTTCTCTGTGTTTAGAGTAGTGTTTGCTTTTCAGTGCTGTGCAGGTATTAGCCATTCTGATGCTGCTGAGGCTGGGCTTATTCCCAGATTTCCTTAAATGAAATACCATTTAGTACCATGAGGTTGCTATAGAGTTGTGAGTAAGCTCCATGCCCAAGGTGCAAAAAAAAATAATCTCAGCAAAGGAATACAGCAGAATAATTTTTCATGTTGCATTGAAGCATCCAAAGTTCTGTGGGTCCCCTGCAAAGCAGCACTTCTGATCTCTTGCTCACCACAAATCTGGGGTTTTGTTTGTCAGCAAAAGCCAAAAAAGCCTGTTTGTTTCCAATATTTTTTTTAACTACACAGTCTTTCAGTGATTTCAATTTAAAAAGGTGCTAGTTGAGGAGTAAGGTTTACTTCTCCAAGTACCGCTGGGCTTATTTGTTTGTTCTCTGCATTAATCTTCCATAGGTTTCTGCGTGCTAATTCTTACAAGTGTTTGGCCAGATTCCAGTGTTAGTTATAGGAAGAATAAACCCAGGAGTACATTTTTAAATATATGGTGTTACTACAGTTAAGTACCGAATACCTAAGATTTAAATCTGGCCCAGATTGAAATATCAGCTACAAATAGAAGATTCTCTATTTGTACAAGTAGTGGGAATTTATCCCAGGAGATGTGGGATTTTAATGTGCCTTGAGTTCAAAGAGAAAGAGCATGTGCAGAATATGGGTTGGGGAGAGGGGAGGAAATCATAACAGACTAGTATTTGAAACAAGTTATTCATTTATCTGCTTTGCTCTGTGCATGTTAGGGGTCAGCCAACTTTGCATTACTGGACAAAAAGCTCTGCTGACTAGATACTGTCTCGTGAAATGGATGATTGAAACAACAGGAACACACTTCAAAGTAATTGTATATTTTTGTTGTTTATAGTGGGTTATGAGTTCACTTTTAACCAAACTCTGGTTTGGCAAGAAGGTCTTTTTTTAGAAAGCATAAGAAAAATAATTACATCATTACCCAAATGGTGAAATTAGCAGAATGTAAGCACAAAGAAGTTACTTGGTTTCATTGCTGTGAAAATAAGGCTTTTAAACAGCAGTCTTTTGTTAGATATTTGCCCGTTGACTCACACATCACAGCGCAAAATTGCATACCTCCAAGTGAAATTACCTAGAAACTAAGCAAATTGAGTCTCTACTCTGCTTTCACTTTCAAATTGAGACCGAGGCACGCACAGCATAGGTGTTAAAATGTTTTCAGTTTCAGTAATCACCGGTCACCATTGACACAGAAGAAATTTCCCCTTCTCGCACTCGGAGCCTTACACAGATGATGGTTCCTCGTGAATTACCTCCATTCGTCACAGGTATAGTGTTGTTCTTTGCTTCAAGCCTTGAATTCACCTGTCGGTGTAAAGGCTGCTACGTGCCAAACTGTGATTTGCAATCACAATTTTATGAACAGTAATATATATGCTGAATTTTGTATTGTAAATACCTGCAAGCACAAAACTATCCTGGGAAGTGTTGCCTATGGAAAAGTTGTCTTGTTACCAGCATCGGACTGAAGTCTGCATGAGCTTTATGAGTTTCAATTGTTTCGGTGTTGCTGCGTCCGAGTGCAGAGCCTTCCTTTAGAGGGATGGGAGACTGTGCTAGTGTGTGCTGCCAGACAACCCAGATGTGTGCAACACATACCATTCTTTGGGTTTCTTTCGTAGATGTACTAGCTCCAGGCCTTTACACACAACCAGCGTAAAGCAGAAGTAGTTGCAACCAGGGTTCAATAAAGTACAAGTTTCAAGACAACCGATTAAGACTTCAGAACCACCTCTCCTTGGGTCGATGGGCATTTCAGTCCATTAGACAATATTGAGAGGCAGCTGCTTTGTGAAATTCAAGAAGTGTGTTTGGGTACAGTTCATCGTGTTCAAGTAATGCGATTTTCCTTTAAGCAAAGGGCAGTTCTAGTGCTGAGTTCTTTCAGATAATCAGCGCTCGGCAAAGAAAATGAGCTGAATGCACCAATGTAATTAACCAATTTTCTCCTGTTTAAACACACAAGACTCAAGTTTGTGAAGCATCCACCTTCAAAAGGCACGATTTACGTCATGAAACCTCCAAACCTGCCAGCACTAAGGGGAGGAAGGAAGCTCCAAGAAGAGAGGAAAACCACACGAAGTCTATTGGAAACACTGCACAGCATCACGCCTATCTTAAAAAAGGATCTTACGATAGTGTGTCCTCGAACAGCGTGAGGATTGCAAGCATCCGAAGCACTGCTTTGGTTAATTCCTCCTCGTTCCTAGGCAGTGTGAGGTGAGGTTTGCAGTGGGAAGTGTTATAAATCTGATCCGCACGGATTTAGTGGCTGAGGAACCCCCGGGAAGGATCAGAGCTTGAAGTACTTGGACAATAACCAAGGCTGTCGTCTCTGTACCTGCCCCGTGTAAGATAAGCAAACTTTTGCTTGTCTTGTATAAGCAAACTTTTAGTGATGTGGGACTGGTCAATATGGTAAAAATATAAACTTTGAGGGTGGCAAAAGTGGGAAGATTGTTCCAAAGCCAAATTCAAGCTCAGTTTCTCAGCAAGTCAGAACTTAAATTCTGAGTCACTCAGAAGATATTTTTCTTTCCTTATCTTAATCCATTTTTATAAATTTTAAAGTGTAAGAGGCAAAATTCTCTAGTCCCTTTTAACCTAAAGGAAATAATATAGGTATATGTATTTTGCAACTTAAAGCTGCATTTTAAAAATAGAGCAGAACTATTCAGCACTGTGGTTGTGTGCATGTTGGAAATCTTAAAATTGGGGGAGTTTGTCCATGTTTTTGGCTGTATAAGGTGAAAACTCTGGTTTCTCCTCCTAGCAAATAAATGGTCCCTGTAGCAGTTCCTGGTGGAGCCGGGGAGGCCGGGCAGAGAGCAGGGTTGGTTCTTCTGTCTCAGTGGTAAAGCAGCTGGGAGACGAGAGACTGCTCTTTGCTGGGAACCCCCAGCTGCCTCTGCAGATCCTACCCTTGGGAGACGAGAGCTTCATCAATAATTAAGGAACATGTGAATATTGAGCTAATTTAGGATTTGCACTTTCTCACACTTTTTAATGTCTCCAAAGCCGGGGGTTGTGGGGAGGTTACTTGGTGAAAATAGACCCACTGTTTGCAAGCTGAGTAACATGCCAGATGTCAGATCCACGCCAAAAAGGGGTATTTTTGAAGAGTGGGGATGGTCTCGCCTGCACAGTGGAAAAGCTGGGTTCAGGCACAGATTTTCTGCTGGACCCATGGGAGTTTGCTGCCACTGTTCCCCATCCGTGAAAATGGGGAGAACAAAGCTTTCTTCCACCCTTTGTCTGCTCAATCTATTTTAGCTCGTGGCTTTTAGCCGTAATTTCCCTGTTCTCAAAGCCCTGTGAGAGCTCCGTTTCTTCCTGTGCCCCAGATATAGGTAAAGCGCTGCACCAGAATTGGGAAGGTAAGCAGAAAAAGTAAAGATTAAGTTTTTCCAGGCTGCTGCTAATTACCCCGATACGGTCGCAATTAAAAGGTGGCATTTTCACATGAGCCCTGGCTGTCTTTATGTAATGCAGAGCTTCCGACAGGACAGGTTTAACCAGCATTTTAGGTAGGGTGCAGAATGAAACCCATCTTACTAATGCAATC
>JANHGB010030999.1:0-34196 GCA_026283785.1 Coracopsis vasa
CCGTGGGAGTTGTATTCTTTTTGATTCTCCTTTCCATCCCTCCGGGAGCTTGGGGGGCGGGAGGGGGACTAAGTGAGGGGGCGTGAGAGAGCGACTGCGTGGATGGGCTTAAACCACGACATGGTGTTAATGGAATACAGCTTTTCTGAACTGTTTGAGTAACAGAGACACAAACCCTTGCATAACAATACCTGTAGTAAATGTTCATCCTCTGTGCACCATTTAAGTGTTTTTTATACAATATGAGCATCTTAAGAAAAGCTTTTTTTTTTTTTTTTTTGTGTGTGTTTTTAATTGACAAGACAGAAGCAGGGGCAGCTTTGCCATATAGCAGGGCTTCTCTGGATGTAGGAAGTTATGAAACGACTGGAACCCGCCTTCTCTCTGAGCTGAGTAGGATACTCCATGCTACTAGAACTGGGGTGGAGAGGGAGGGAGGTGACTACCTGACAGCAATTGCATTGGTTGTGTGATAGGCTGGAGAACACTGCTGGAGAAGCCTTCATGCTATTACACATTTGTATAGTTTAAATTGAATTTTCTACAGTAGAATTGTGAAGGGTTCTTCTACATGAAAATGAAGTATTTGGGATTTAGGCAGGATAGCTGAGAGGTAGTTGAGAGGTTGGTCATGCTATTGTTTAAATATCATGTAATGAAGGCATTCTGTTAGAACAAACTCACCAAGGATTAGAAGATGCTGAACTAGTAAGATGCTAACTGTTATTTCTAAGGAGAAATATAAATATCCAAATAACAAGTAACTAAAAAAATGCTGTCTCCCAGAAAAGGGAACTTTTTTCCTGGAATAAAGAACTTCTGTTACAGCTCATTTTGCTAATTTAATGCCTAGGATATATGAAGTTATTTTGATTTCGTTAATCCTAAAGCTAAGTTCTGGCTATAAGACATAATCGGACAATGAAGTCGAACAACTTGTACTTATTACCATTTTTAAATTAGCAGTGACAGGACCCATGTCTAGTAAACCATCTGAAGATGTAATTAAACCCCTGTACAGAAAAAGATAATGAAAATCTTCAAAAGTGTTCAACATCTGCTTTTAGAGTTATATTAGAAAATACTTATGAAAGTTCCAGCATTATCCCTTGATACTGAATTCTCTGATAATTAATCAGATTCCATGGAAGTGACTTCTGACTGTAATTCATTAAGAATTGTTTATGAAGTTTCTTATCACCTGATTTTTCTTGTGACCGAAGTTTCCATGAGATAAACTTATAAATGAGCCCATCCAGAAGGAGTAAAAGATTGCTCAAGACTCTAATAGGCCACAAATTGGATTTCTGAACAGTCCTCTAATCTGTTTTCTCTGTTCTTCTTTCTCTGTAACTAAGACTAAGGGAAAAAAAGCTATGAGCTGCTGTCAGTTGTAATTATGCCCAAATCAGATAAAATGTCCTGACCTGTGAGAGGTAGGTCAAATGTCAGAGAAGGCTTATGGGAAACAGTAGAAGGTTGAAGGCTTCTAAATAAGCTTTGCAAGTATTTACCCCTTTTGTAGAAAATAGCTGTGAATTTCTAAACCAGAAAAATTAGAGAAAATGTCAAATCATGTCTACACTGACCCTGTTCTATACTAATCTCTTGTCAGGCATACTGATGAGTTAAGTGGCTTAACAATTATTTTGCTATCAGAGATGACACATATTGATGCCTCTTCAGCAGACAGCATTTTTATATTTTAAGTCTGGATTAGACCAGCTTAAGTCATGATGTTTAATGTTGTATGTGTATATAAATTCATGATAAAACTTGAACCAACATGTTTTAATTTGATTGAATTTGCTAATCCATGCAGTTCTACTCAGTAACCCATTGCACAGGCTACAAATTAACAGGCTACAGATTAACAGAATCCTGAAGTTTACAAGAAAATTAGTATCAATTTATAATACAAAAATCTAGTACTTTTCAAGACTTCATTGATGCTATATTTATAGATTGTGATGTTAACTTTTTTTTTGTTAGCTGAAGGAGTGACCTGAACTAGGCACTTGCTTATGAAAGGAGATGATCAGCCAAAATGAACCATTATACCCACAATTTTGTGAATGCAGCGTGAATTTTTTTGTTCAAGCTGCATTAGTCACTTTCACGCATGATACCATTATTTTAAGTGTGGAGAATAGGGAACATGATTAGCAGTTAGAAATGTTCCAGACTGAAGTAATCTCTTTTACATATTGGTAAACAGGATACAAAGTCAGGGATATGTGTCAAGGAGTGAGAATTGGGATATTCAGTCCAATCTGTAGTACCTTTTAACTTGTACATTGATATTCTTACTGTGCTTTTTTTATAAAGCATTAAATATATAGTGAATTGCTTTACAGGCAAATAGATTGCTGGCTTGCAAGCACAGAAGAACCTTGTTGATTTACAGGATTAATTACTACTCTCTCAGTTCTTATAACACTTCTGTAGCCAACATTGGGCATGCTAATGGAGAGGATACCGTAGCTGAGTCTCCCTACACTTTCTCCACTCCTCTTTCTTCTGTACCTAAAGATTGCATTTTTGGTGTGTTTCCAGTTTGTCAGAAGTGGCCATTATCTCCAGCCTTGAATCATTAAATGATGTTATGTTGTTACTTGATCAATTTATATTAGTCTGACTCCACTGAAGTTTTCAAAGCAAAATATAAGGTATTATTTTGATGTCCTGAGGAGCATGGAATATATATTATAAATAAACAATAGTCTGTTGAATACTTTCCCCAGAATATTAATATATAAACCAGTTATCTGTTGAGTCATACCAAGCTTTTTTGAATTTTGAGTGACCTTACAGTTCTTATGATGCATATAAATGAAATCACTTCAATTCTTAAAAAAAAAAGAATAATCTTTAATTTTATGTGAATGTAACCTGTGTAGATGTTAATTTATGTAAATGATAATACTTCCTACAGTATTTTCTCCCCAGCTCTAACCAGCCAGGACACCTCTGTGTCAGGTACTTCTCCATTATTATTTTTTCATTGACCTTTTATCTTTCTTATCTTTAATGTTGTAGGTGATATGTTTTATGTTAAGACAGCATATTAATGCATAAAACACAAATGTCAGGTTGATGTAGAAATATTATAAACATTTTTTATTCTCTGTAAAGGTGTTCTTTGGTGCCGCATAATTGGTGTGCCATGGTTAGATGTCTATTCAGAAGGGAGAAATATGATAATGAGTTTCAGTGGAGTAAGAGGGCTTGTTGTAGTGTAATTTTCCTTTATTGCTGGGATTATACCAGTTCTAGGGGATGAATAGGTGAACTCTGGCTTCATCTCAGTTAGATAGAGTATTTCCAGGCATGAGAAGTTTCTGTAATGACTGTTGGTCAGGTCAGTGGGACAGACCTCCTAAGTAAGATAGCAGGATTTGAACAATGTTGTCTGTAGAAAACCCTGAAGTTTCAATACAGAAATTTTGGTAGCTGTCCACCCTTTAGTGGCCCTGAAGAGTAACATTACCCTATATGGTACATTCTCTTGTTTGCTGAGAAGTTCATTCCAATATTTTCTTGCTGTAGCTATTCCAGTCACAGAAAAAAGTCTGTGATCAATAAATAAAAGCTTTCCTTTTAGACATCAATCCTTTATTCATAAACAGGCAGATTTTCAGCCTTCTGGTAATAATGCTCACAATCCTTTTTTTTCTTCAATGAAAGGCAGAAGTAGATTGAGGTCACTTCACCAGATCTTGATACATGGGAAAAACAGTAGGCAGATAATACTGTATATCACAAGAAAGTGTAATGGTTGATGCCTTTTTAGACATTCTCTAAGTACTACATGGGCAGCAAGAAGGGCAGGGTCTATCTGCTGCTGCTGTCTGGAGTCAGTAATACTCTAATCTCTGCCCTTGATCAAAACACCCGTGTATCACCTATGACTGCCTATGAGAAAAAACTCATTTAATAGGAGAAGCTTTCTATATTTAAGTGAATAATAGAAGTATTTTTTGCATACTGTCAATTGTCACACATTTATGCAGGAGTTATAAATGACAATCTGATAAACTGTTGACCTCGGCCTTTCAATTCTCCAGTTGGACACTTGACACTTAAAATGACTGGTTCAGGAAAGAAATTGATACAACTTTGAAACTGCTGCTCTTGATGTCTAAGGAAAAGAAAGACACTTTGATAGCTGAAATTTGGTGACAAAAGTTGATTTTTTTTAAATTTTATTTATTTTATTTTCTCTGCTTAGGACACAGGACTCAGAGTTTAAGAAACTTAAGAGTCTGGTATATCTTCTTCATCTGCTCCAGCAGTTAAGTGGTTTGCTCTGAATACCTGTATTATATTGATTTCAAATACTGATATGGAACTGTTTAATTACTGGTTTGTATATGCCCTTATTATTAGAGATATGGTATGACTCAGTAAATGTAAAGTTTCCTTGAAACAGTCTATAGAGAGACTTAATCTCTTTTACCACTTTTATCCGCATCTCAGTGCTTGTTTCTCCCTCTAAAAAAGACAATTTGTATATCCTTGAAATTGAATTTTAATGTTATATAAAGAACACATGTGAAAAGAAACACAACTACATTGTCATCATGATTTAGTAAAATAATGTCAACAAAATCCATTCACAAGAAAAAAATAATTCAAATGCTATTTTAAATAATTGTCTTGCAAAGAGATTGATGATGGTAAATTTGTGAAACATTTAAATGATCAGTATAGCAACTTTTGTTTATGTAGCATGGCTTCTGAAATAGAGCATTCACAACTTCCTGGGATGCTCCATCCCTGGCTGTGTTCAAGGCCAGGTTGGACAGAGATTTGGGTGACATGGTCTAGTCTGAGGTGTTCCTGCCCATGGCAGGGGGGTTGGAACTAGATGATTTTAAGGTCCTTTCCAACCCTAACTATTCTATAATTCTATGATTCTATCAGTGAAAGCCTACATTTATTTAAAAATAATTTAATAAAAAAATGTGCACAGCTTAATGAGCATAGTCTGAATGCAAACTTATTTTGTTTAAAGAAACGAGCTTGAGATATGACTGCCATGGCTATGTAGACTTGTTTCTACTTTCAAAGACTTTGAAACATCATTCAGTAAGGAAATGACTATTATCTCTTAAAAGACATCTTGTTAAACTACTCAAAAAGTATAAACCATCTAGGGTTGACTAAGATTTTTAAGAATTTTCTAATATTGTGACAGTTTTACCCAGTGACTGCTTCTAAAACAGTTGCTGGATGCATGCCAATGCCAAATAAAGAAGAGCAGATAATTAGCAGTTTTAAAAATGTTGACTGATGGGAAGCTTAAATGATGACATCTGTTCATGCACATTCCTGAAAGAAGAAATTTACGGAGAACGGTTTTATTTCAGTGTGTTAACAGAAGGGCTCAAGCATAACAATATACCGTGGTATTGCACGTGTGAGGGGAAAGATATAAAAGTTATCCAGGTTCTAGAAATTTGGTTAAACAATTAAATTTGTCAACAAATTCTAATGGAACGGGCACAGCAATTGACATTTATCAATCAAGACAAAAATAAACATTTCTATTTCTCAATTTTGTTAACATTTTATACAAAGGTGGAATCTTCCGAAGTACTATCTAGTTAAGCTAATTAGGCCAGGTAGCTGTGAAGAAATGCTGCACAAAGCACTGAACCCTCAGACAAAAGTGTAAGAAAATGTGAATTACAAAGCAAGAAAAATGTAAGTTTGCATATGAAATCAAGATCCACTTAATATGTAGCAGACAAGTTAATATTCTTTTTTATCTTCCAGATCACCAACTGCAGTACTTCAGTCCCAGGTGAGCCCATTCTTACATGTCCACTCACTTGAATAGCTTCAGTTATTAATCAGCTACGCGAAGTCAGGAGTATACTTTCTTTACTTTCTTGTTGAAGGGATTTGAATTTGAAGAAAATGTATCTCATCTCAAAAAAAAAAAAAAAAAGAGCCTTCTTTGCCTTCTTTCTCTTCTTATTCATCAGAGAATAGAGCCTCCATTCTCGTCTTAGTCATTACGTAGCACTTGAATGCAATCTTAAAATTCAGAACCTGCTATATCACTAAACTGGAGCATAACTAGCATTAATGATTCCCAGATAAGGAAATGCCCCACTGAAATTAGCTTGCAGCCTTATAAATATGTATGATAACACTGTCTGAAATTTCTCAAATCATAAGCTCTACAACATTCCATTCAACATTAGAAATTTATATGACCATCTAATTGCCAAATTTTTCTTCAAGAATTAAGGTGTGTAAGAATTAACCTTAAGAAGCATGATTCTTGTACAAAGCTTTATCATAAAAAATGCAACTGAATTAAGAAGTAGCTATGGAAACGTTCAAGGTATGTGCACATATCAGAATATCACAGAAAATTATCTTCACAGTGTAAATTCAGAGTGTGACATAGAGCAGTTAATGTCTATAATAGGAGCAGTAATTGCAAAGCTTTTGATTGGTGAATAAACCACAAGAGAATTCAGGTGGTGCTACTTTCTCTTGGTGTACTTTCGTCTGAATTCAGCATCATAAAAATGGCTTTATTTTTGACTAGTTTTGCTAAAAATGTATCTGTCTTCATGAGGCATGAAATTCTAATTTCATTGCCCTACTTTTCAATGAAAAACTTTATGAAAAGTACAGTTTTGATAACTGCATTTGTGTACAATTTACTGTATTGTTACAGGATATTGTTTACCATTCACTTTGTCACCAGATATGATCTATATAGAATAACTGTCTGCTATGCTACCACCTGAAGGTATTTAGACACCTAAATATATAGTCACGTGCCTTACTAGGATTTCTAATGCACTTGGTTACAACTTTAGACAAATAATTACCCTTAAAAATTGTGATATGTTACTATAAGGGATAATGTTCTCCGTGTATTCACACCACTAGCTCAGTTTCTGCTAATGGGAATCGGCCCTTTGTTTATTAAAATGCAGGGATGTTTTATTTTGAGCAATGTAAATAAATAAAAAGAAGAAAAAATTTTATTAAACACTCTTTCATTTAGTGAACATTACAGAATGTTTAAGACATAGTTCTGAGAATTGCTTAAGCATATGCTGTATGTAACATCCTGGGTTTTACCCTGATATATTTTGTTAGTTCCTTTGTGGTTCTTCTGTGAATACAAAGATGTAAGTTCTAAGGGAGAGACAATGGAAACTGTCATTCTGTGGCAATATTCAATGAGAACCTCTAACATTGAGTTACTGAAAGACAGGACTCTCTTCAGTTCTTTCTCACTGTTAACGAATTCCATGACAAAGAGTTACCACACCTCTAATGGTTTTCAGAAAGAATTGCATAAATCTGTACACATCCATGCTATAAATATCAGATAGCAGACATCTGTTTGAAACACGTGAGAGCTCTAATTTTTTTAGTAATGCCTTATGTCCAGCAGTATGTGTATTTCATTATAGGTTTATAGCATTTACTAGTGATACTGTGCAAGTAGACCTCTTTTAAAAACAATTAGTTCTAAATTAACTCATAATCAGTGAGGAATGATTACTCAGTTAAACAGAAAAAACAAAACCAACAAAAAATGAAAACAAAAACCAAAACAGAAACAACAACCAAACAAAAAAACATCAAAACCAGAAATAATTTGAAAAAATAATACTGCTTTTGCCATTGCAGAAATAGGAATGGATGAAGAAATAAAATGGCCCTATGAAGTCATCTTGCTGGAAATTTTGGGCCCATGTGTTTGAGATCTATTCCATCTGAGCAGTGAAATGCTGGAGCAGCAACCTGGAAATCTGGCCTTCACCTGCACACTTACAAATCATTAAGCTGAACTTCTGAAACATCCTCTATTAGAAATCCCTGTCCCTTGGAGACATTTATGGATTCAGAAAAATGAGTTACGATTATGAGTAAGAGTAAAGAGAGACTGGAAGAACATAGTAAGTTGAAACAAACGAATGAGTCAACACTGGGGAAAAGATAAAGACTAATATTGGAACTGAGAACTCAAGAAAGAAATACTAAACAGGATAAAACTTGCAAGCATGTCAAAACCAGAAGAAACTAATGCTAGTGTCAATTAACAGAGCTGTCCCAACAACTATTAACACTGATTCTATGGAAACATTGTTTCAGAATGAGGAACCCTTCTTCATACTGAACTAACCACTGGGCAAAATTGAAAGTACAGTATCAGCCTCAGCTAGGCTATGCTTGAACCTTAAACTCAATGACTAATGTTAATGCAGCTTTAAAATATAAAAGCTACCCTAACAAAATAGATATACTCAAGCTAATGTAGCACATGGCTTACTTCGATTATCTCTCAGTTGTTGTTCTTAAGAAGCATTTTCTATTTCAACTATATTTCATTACCACTTTTTCCAGTAGCAGAACTGTATAAAGACAAAATAACTCACCAAAGGAAACTTACAAATGTTTTACTATTGCCTGTTTTAATCTCTTGTTATCATTCTTTATGTAGGATTTTTGTAACATGCTGCATTTGACTAGAGGCCTTATCAGAGCATGGGAATTTCACCAGATTAAAGGGATTCTCTCCCTTCTAAATTTTACACTGCTAAATTAAATTATTCTGGATCAAGAATGAGGTATGTTAAAACTGCAGTTTTAAAGTAACTGACTCTGACAGTCTGCCTTATTCACTTATCACAGCACACCATTTTCTAACCAAATTCAACTTAGACAAAAATAAGAATATTTACATAAACCTAAACCAGATAAAAGCTCTGTGGCAATCACTGATTGCACTAGATTTAAACCATTTTGCATCTGTTAGTAGCTGTTGTATTTCTATATTGCCTAGACATGATTTTTCTCAGTTTCTTGGAATTCCAAAAGTTGCACTGAAATGTGGAAACAGATCCTGTTGTAATTACATGTGACACAACCAGAGAACACAAGATCTCTTTCTCTCTCCACTATAGGTTATCACTGAACCTTTGAATTGAACCTAAACAAATTAAAGCAAGAGATAATTTCAATTACTGATGTGCATTACAAAATCTGTTATGTTACATCGACCCATTTGAGAATTCAAACTGCATACTTAGCACAGGTTCTGCTAAGTATAGATACCTTGTTGCCTTTGAAGTTTGTATTTCTGTGTATTGATTCCACTGTGAAATAGGGCACCCTTCCTAAAATAGGAGTTTTACAGGCTGAAAGGTAATGTGCTTCTAACAGAAATATAACATTATCAGAAGTATCTAGGACTTTGAAGCAGAATTTTAATTTCTACCATTGCACTTGCTCTGGTTTTTCTTTCTCTCTGTCAACAGCCATTCCCTGCCTCTCCTCTAAGAACTTTCATCTTCCTAGATTTCTGCCCCTATGTATGCTCATCAGCCTCCTCTGGTCTACATATACACTTCTTCACTGTACATTATGTGATTCTGCAAGGACCATAATATGTATGACGTTTTCCATTCCTAATCTATTTTCCTGTCCCTTCACTTTCCTAGGCCTGAATCTACTACTTAGTAAACTTACTCTTTGTTGATTATAGAACAATGTAATTCTACATTAACCTTCCTTTCAAACTGAGAAAGTACTTTAAAGATTCATTTTCCTCAACATAAATTTTGATAACCTTAATATGTAAAAATGCTACACTCTGGTAATGAGATTCAGATGCTTCTAAAAACATTTTCTATTCATATGGGTTTTACACTGCAATCACAAATTCACAAACTACCAAATATTCATTTAATTTCCTACAGCCTGATGGAGTTGTTTCCCATGTTCTTATTTAAAGAATTTCACTGTTAATCAGAATAGTTCACCAGTGGTGATCAATGAACATTTTGGATATTTACAGAATAAGTATTATGAAGAACAGCCATAGACAAATCCACAACATAGCCCCACACTAGCTACTATGAAGAAAATTATCTCTACCCTAGCCAAAAGCAGCATGCTATCCCACCCTCAAAAGTAAAGATCACATCAAATAAAATCACAATTTTTTAAATTTTAAAATAGAGACTTATGATTTGGACACATGGTCCTGGACAAAGGACTTCTTGTTTGGGAGGAGTTCAGAATCCAAATCAAAGTCAGAAACAAGTGTAATCCCTACATTTGCAGCAGGAAAAATTTAAAATACAGAAAGCTCCAGTTATAGCATGGTATCGAAACTTTGACTTTGCACTAATCATTTTTAATGGAACAAATGAAACTCAGGAGGAACATTCAGGCAGTGTGTGTAATAGGTGCCTGCACAGACTGGATGTCTTGATGAGGACTCTTGATGTGCTCAGATTATGAATTTGCTGGGTACACACAAATCAACAGTACTACACTGGCTCAGCAGGACTGTGGCACACACATCAGGTCCCATGCATCTGAGCCTCTTACTTTTATTAGATCTGTGATTTCCTCAGCTTGACCATCTTCACATATTCTTACGAAACTGAAGCTGACTAGCCATGACAGCAAACACTTAAATTCTTAAGTGGGACGAAGGCAAGAAGATCTTACTGCAGATGACTATGTACTTTAGGTAGATTTAAAACTCCTGGTGTCACTAAGTCGTCAAATACTCAAATACTGCTTGCTTTGGTGCATGATATAAATTCTAAATAGTTTTATAAAAAAATTGTTCGACCTAAAGACTGAAGCCACTGGGCAAATGGCATACCTCTGTGACAGAAAGCTACAGGATTTTGCACCACAAATAAACGTAATAGCTACAGACATCCTGAACTGAGAATTTTCTGCAAAGGGCAGGGCTCAAGGCACCGGGCATAAAACAAGCAGATCTGATTATATCTGATTTGTATTTGCAGACAGGAAAGCTGCAGAAACACAGGACACACACACACAGAGACACAAAAAAAAATAGAGGAAAATAAATTACACAATAGCTTATTTTTTTTCTTCTGGGAAACAATATGTGAATTCATAGAGCAAACATTAATTTATTTTATCCAGCCACCCAAAATAGTACATATGGAAGTTTCTTATAAGCAGTTCAGAGACTGTGTTATTCACAATAAGGGGCATCAGTAATCTTTACGGTATTATCCACATTTTAGAATCACGTCTTTATGCTCAAATAACAATCTGTAATTCTTAAATAAAGATGATAAATTTAATCCTGTATGATGTTTCCAGATTTCCACATCCCTTCCTATTGCTGCTTCCTGTAAATACTCTGTTCACAATTTCTACACTGCATCCACTTCAACCTGGTTGCTTATATAGTATTTCACATAAAAATAAAGCATCTGTGTAATTAGCCATCTACTATCACAACTGGATTAGAATCACAGAATCACTAGGGTTAGAAGGGACCAAAAGAAACATGTGACCTTGGGAAAGTGGGAGTTAAACCACCACACTTCTATACTTTTCTCAACATTAACATGAAACTGCACTTTGAGTATGAACTCCCACTTACTAACATGAAACTTATGAACTCATAGCATACTTGTTCATCCCTCAATGCAGTTGGTTGCCTTAAGC
The DNA here is from genome assembly GCA_026283785.1 of Coracopsis vasa. NCBI lineage: Eukaryota > Metazoa > Chordata > Aves > Psittaciformes > Psittacidae > Coracopsis > Coracopsis vasa. The sequence continues at coordinate 11,491 of JANHGB010030999.1, forward strand.
CTATTTCTTTGCAAAAAAATATGAGAACAAGAATCTCATTAATTCTAAGAAATCAGCAGAAAATTATATATAGCTGCATTTTTATGCATGATTTCATAGTCAACTCCAACAAGATGAAAGAAAAATAGATCTTTTCTTTAAAACGGATTAAAGGAGTGAGTTATAAATAAGACATTATATAATTAAGACCTAATGCAAATTTAGAAAAAATAATCCTATACCTTAAGTTTTTTATTCTCAAACCTTTTATTTGGTTTTATTTAATTCATCTCAAGTTCAGATTCCAGTCCAAGTCGCATATTGCAAGTTTCATACTGGGCATTATGTGCAAGCTTGCAAAGCAGTCCTCAAGGCATGAACCTTTCAATTACCACAGCTGGTTGTCACCAGCACATGAACTGTGCAAGACACAGCACAAGGAGAAGCAAAATAAAGATTAAACCAGCTTTAGCCCTGTTTCCTCAAGGAACAGAGATTTGATTTCCAAAGTACTGTTTCTTCCAAGTAATTTTATTCTTCACAGGAAATATACCTTCAACTGAGCATTTAATTTTTTACTTCCAGTAAACCTCAGTGTCCTGAAATTCAGTCCATATGTTCAATATAAATAATTTTTATCACTATTGTAATAATCAAATCTACTAGTTATTTTTAATACACATTTTTAACACAAGTAATTTTAATCACCATTGTAATAATCATCTAAGACAAGCAACTACATTAGAAGTTCTATCATCACATACTTTTATGAGATCAGCCTTAACGTCTGTGGCAAAATCCCGAAGTTGTGAAATGTGGATTATTACAATAGCTACATCCTACATAACTCAAATATTTAATGGCACTTGCTATATATTATCCCTTTATAGCTGCATGTGAGGGGCTAATACACATAAAGCATTAATGACTACAAATGACTAACTAGCTTTGCTACTACAACCACTGCCAAAGGTTGTTTCTTATCATACCTGTGACCACAATCATTATTTATTTCATAAAAGTACCTTAAGTTTTCTAAATTAGAAAATTTAACAGCAAATATTAGTGTAGTTATTTCTGAGCAATATTCTTATCTCTCAGCTAAACTTAGAGAGGCAGCTATTAAGATCTGAGAGTATGATATTAATTTTAAAACAACCTGATTCTAGTAAGAATTATTAGGGATAAGCAGTAACAAAGAAGTTAGTTGTTCCTGTCTGCTATTATTAAGTCTTAATTTGCAAGTACCATTTTGCCACCAAGTAAAACAAAGCAGCCTTCCCCTACAGCTTTTGAAAGTTGTAATTATTTAGACCTTCTAACGTTGCATCTATAATCTCTACAATTTCTCCAACTCAGATTATCTTAAATTTCAGAACCTGGAATTTAGTTATCATTAATAGTGTTTCCAAATTAACATAATTTCTTTTTAATCCTAAGTAATCAGACATAGCCATTTCCTCCTAAGTAATCTGTAATGGCTTCTGAAGTGTTCTGTTAGAAAGAAACCTGAATTAATATATTTTTTTCTATCAGTATTACAGGGGACTTTTAGATCTCTATTTTAGTTCCCTCTTGCTGCAGTATCTCAAAACCCCATATTAAAATGGTAACAGTTCCATGTTTATTTACAAGCTACCTTCTTAAAACTGAGATTTTGCCTTGCCAAATCCCTATATAAACTGACACCAAACAAGTATGATACACCAAGCATTGTAAATTTTCAAGATAGTGTCATAACATAAAATAAAAGTTAAGAACAACAATGTCCTGCTTTCCAAATATAATTTATTTTCTCCAAGCAGTCATTACCAAACAAATCACTTTTTAATGGTCTATGATTTTTCTGCTCTACCCTGATATACCCTAAGATTCGTGTACTATACGGTTGCTGATTGCCAAAGACCTTTCTGAGCAGTATCTCATTCTCAGGACAACATTCTATGGTTTGGACTAAATGTTATTTACTCTTCTCCAGGTTATGTTTGGAATATATTCTGGAAGTGAAGCATCTCAGAAAACCACTATTGTTTATAGTCACTAATTATGACTTGGAAAGCAGTAAATAATGTTTTTTAAGATATGTCAATTCTCTGGACATCATATTAATTTGTTTTCTTCATCTTATTTACATATTTATATTTTTAACAATTGCTGGTTCCTCTGATAATGTTAGCCATACGGTTCCCTTTTGACATCTTCTTTAACAATGATGGACTCTGACTTGTGCTAATTACAACTTTTGGTTTGATTCTATGGAATTTTTAGAAAGCATATTGACAGATCCCATTTTCAGACCTCCCTGTCTCATAGTTCTCAAATACTGACTTGACATGCATGATTCCTGCTTAATGGAAGCACCTTCCAGTAAAGATCTCATAAAATCTCATGAAAGTCAGATTAATATTCCAAAACCACTACATAATTTGAAAATTATGGTCCTGGTTTGCTTTGTTCTCTCAAATAATGTTTTTCTTAACCAGATTTTACCTCTATGACCAAAGTAAGCTTTTTAGTTCTTTTTTCCTACTTTCCTTCAGGTATTTTACCATAACCCGAAAGATACTTCTTCAAACAACTCTATGATTTGCATAAAACAACTGCAACTCTCTATGTATCAGGCCTACATAGCTTCCTTTCTTTTTTTAACACCAATTTATCGCTACCATAAGTTTGGGTATTGTTATATGCGTTCAATCTGAGAGAGGTATTTAAAACAATTCAAATCAGAAGACTGTGCATAGCCCTGGACGTGGCTCTATGTCCCCTTTTGAGCCCCACTGGGCTCAAAAGCAAGCCTTCATGCAATGCACTTCTCAGGTTATGTAGTCACAATCTCGACTGTACTATTGCATGAGGACTGTACCGATGTCCTCACTGAAAATATATTTTGGCTCTTGTTATTTGATGTCACTTCACAGTACTTAAGTTGTATGCACTGTTAAACTAACCTCCTCAATTTTCCTATTGTCAATGTTCTATTCAGTACTCACCACCCAGTACTACGAGCTTCACTGAGTTCCAGCACAAGTTTGTTTGTTCCAGGCTTTCATATTACTGCTTCCAACAATGTGTTTTTTAAATTATAGCTTCCTACACTTGTCAGCCTCTATTGTACTGCAGCCAAAAGAGTCACAAGAATAATACACACATACTTCTCTACTAGTATGTAAAATTATACCGTATTCTTCCTAAATTTATCAGAGAAACATAACCTGTAAGCGCTGCTCTGTAGGTTGAGGGTTTTTCTGGACTGTATAAATCTTGAGTACTCATGGATTGAGTCACACATCCCCCTGGAGCTCAATTTCTAACTACATCATAGCACTCCATAGGCAGCTAAGGCAACATTAATTTGAGGCTCTCCTTGAAATGCACCATTCATGGTACCTTTAACGAGATTATGACAGCTCAAGCTATATGCAAGCTTCCAAAGCTTTCCTGTAGAAAGATCTGAGAGCAGATAATGAAAGTCTCACTCACTTTCCAGATGGTTTATTTGTTGTTGTTGGTTTTTAGTTTTTATAGTTTTATGCCTTTTCCTTGAGTTATTTTAAACACACTCAGTGGCTGACTGAATTTTACAAACTGGCTCCCAGAGTCTGCCCTTTGCACTGAGTTTATGCATTCTCTTGATCATACCAGGTCCTCATTTCAAATTTGTTCACCTTGTCACGCTGTTCACCTTTGCAACAGTTGTGAAACAGGACCCTGCCAAAGAACTTTATTTCACGTCATTATTTTTACATATTTCCTAAAAAGTGATGATAATGTTTCAGAACACGATAGAAGTTTATGTTTCTTTAGAGACTGTGCTCTTTATTCAAAATCCTAACAAGATCACCACATGGTTGAGAACTCCGGAATGACAGCACAAAAGGCAAAATAACATATTTCTAACTCAAATGTAGGAAATAAGGTAAAACCAGGAAGTAAATATGCTATGATCCATCAGAATTTGCTGTAGTAACTACAAGAAAATTAAACACATACTAAGTAATTAAAAGCTGTATTTTCTCCTTCACAAAGCACACTATCTTACATATTAAAAATAAATGGCAATATTGTAAATTTTAAAGTCTAATTTATTTAAACCGACAGAGACAACAGACTAGGCCTTATATAAGGAAATTTCCATAAAACTCACTGGAAAGCTTTGACTGTTTTAATAATGGTACCTAGGCCAAAGGAGAAAGAAAAGCAGTGAGTCTTACAAGAGGTATGTGCAAAGGAAGAGAATCTCAATTAGGTATCCAAACTCTTCGTACTGCATTTATGATTTTATACAGCTCTGTGGAAGACAGAATTCAGAAAGAGAGGGAGAAAGCATGTGTAACAGAGCATGAGATACTTACCTATTATTAAAGTTCTAAAAAGATCTCAGGATATATCAGAACTAAGAGTTGCCTAACACTCCTCTTAAGACTTCTCTGCATAGCACAATATTAGGAAGTAGGGATGTGGAGGTGAATAACCCTTCTGAAGTATTCACTGTTGGCCAGGTCCTGTTCCCACAAACTTAAATAGCATTAGCATGGAGGTGAGGTCAAGCGCTTTCAAAATTTCAGTTTTAAAGGGTACTTTTGGCTTATTTACAGAAGGGCAGTTTCTGCTTTGGCGTATATTTTAGAGACAAAACACTCCACTTGATATTTCATGATGGCCCTCCACTGTACACAACAGAATGTAGAAGACTGTTTCTAACACAGTAGCAGTCTACTTATACTTTGATAATTCCTCTTCAGAGATTTTCTTTTACAAAGCATGTTATATAAACATATACAGCCAGTAGACATTTCTCAAGCTGAATAACTGAGAGCTGAGGTAAATCCCCAGGCAGAATGCCATTACAAGTTATTATGTTGTAGGTGCTTTATTTCTCAAGAGCTGTGCTTGACTGAAACAAAGTAGACAGCAATCATGGATTCATATATTACAGTACCGTCTGAATGCCTCTGTGGGTCACATGGGAACTCAGAGCAACCTTAGGCTGCTTTGATCTATGTTTTGATTCAAGGGGCTCTAGGCAGTAATCAGGAAGTAGGAAATTTGGAGGGAATACAGCACGCACAAGTAGTCCTTCCTTTGGCATTCCGCAACTGTGCAGGCTTTCACACTTTCCACACAGTCAAAACTACTTACTCTATGCAATAAATACTTCCCACTACCTGTGTCAGGCAGTCTTGTGCCTGTGATGGTACTGCTGCTCGTGCCTAGAAGGATTTACCCTGTAGCTAGCCAGTTCACTACTCACCTTCCCTTTTTTAAAGGGATGCTTCAAATTAGAGCAAAATGTTCTCTATGTTTGCACATTTATTCTGTCATAAGTTGCTCTATTTTGTACTTTAATAAAATTAATAAAATTATCGAAAATTAACAAAACTCAGCCAGATAGATCCAACCATGCTTTTGTCTATTTGAAGCCCATATGATCAATGACACAGAGTTAGAGCCTGGAGGTGCAAGGGCAAAGGACTGGTATCCTAACCCTAAGCATAAGCTCCTCCATTCTCACAAGTGGAAGTAAAATTATCCAAAGACTTTGATGCTTGGCTAGAAGAGATATTTTGTGCATTATAATTGGATGAGGTCCTTAGGACTTCAACCTAAAGTTCTTTTGAGGAAATTTCATAACCCCATTATTACAGTTCCCATCAAGATTATTAACTGCCCTTGTCCATTATTGCTCTGATGTCCCCCTGCTCTGATCTGACTGCTAAACTATCTTGAAGAACATTCCTTGATAGGTAAGTCGTTCTTGCCCAATTTTATCATTTGGCTATCATCCACCTACTGCTCATTAGCTATCTTACAGTTTTTATTTACCTGCATTAGTGCTATATACCTCTATGAATACACACTAGGTAGCAACTGCACTGCAGGATGCTGGGATGTTTCCCTTTCCATTTGCTGTCATTTCTTTTGAATTAATAGCACTGGCTACCACAGGCCAATGTATTAAATCATAAACCATTCTTAAAGTTTAAAAGAAAAAATGCTTTGGTAAGGTACCATACAACAAAAATAGGATGACCATATTTACCTTTGCATTTACTTGCTTATTCTAAAATTAAGTGGCTATGATATTTGAACTACAAAATGTAGTATATACTTCCACTCTCTAGGAATAAAATATACTGCATGGCTTTAAAGAAAATTCTATTAAATAATAAGCATGCATTGCAATAAAATGGAAAATAGAGCTCAATTTGCATTTTCCAACTTCTAACCTTTGAAAATTTCAGCACAGCAAGTAAACCCAATCTCTCCCTTGTTAGAAAGATTTGTAAATGCATTATTTTCTGAAAGTCCACATTTTTACAATTAAATTCCCCACATAAATTGGATAACTAGTATAATGTTCATACAGCAGAAATGTATCCTTTGCCATCAGGCTCCAAATCATTGTCTTGACCAGTGTAACCCAGTAGGAAAGACTGTTGTCAGAAGCACACAATCATATCACAGCTAGATGCTGATGGATTCATATGCATCACTTATAATGCCTCCTTAATTTTTACTACCTCCATAAAATGTTGCAGACTCTAGTGTTCATTTTAAGAGCACTGCCCAAAATGACTTATGCATCATCTTTCTGATAGGAGAAAGCCATGTTTATGATTTCATTCATTAGAAAACATGGAATTGCATCCAGTTTTTACCTCTAATAAGATCATGTTTTCCTTGACTTCAAGGTCAGTACCTGTACACCACTATTTGCTTCTGAATACAAGTTGTCTCAAAAAAATGTTTTCTACAATTCTGTTAATTCCAGGCTCATCTGGAGAGGTTAAACACTAGCAAAGGAGTGGTCACTAGCATCTAAGTAGAGTGCACACAGCTTGCTTTGAAATAACTTTTGGCAATGCTACGGAGGCCTCTCCACACTGGCAATCAATAGAATTAAAAAATAGTCCCTGCAGCTATAACAAAGCTGACAGATACTACATACATAAGGTAAATACTACATATACTACATACATTGAGGTAAAGAGAGCATGCACACTCAATTCTATGTACACATGTGCACACATTTTTCTTATTACAGCTCCCTTTTTGCCATGGTAATTCTTGATTTTAATTGTTTTTACAGGCAGTAGCTACCTTACAGTAATCACCAACAAGACAATTTCTACATATCTATTACATGTTGGGTTGCTGAATGACAGAAGACAAAAATTTATGACATCTAAAAGGCTCTACCTCTATTCAGACCTAAGGCAGCTCTCCACAGCTGCGCAATAGCTTCTCTGGTTGCCAAGAGAATGATTGTAGTGATTTAGAGTTCCCAGGCTTCTTTTAGGAATGACAGAGCTACCTGTTTTGTCTTCAGCTAGCACTGAGGATGTGCACCAGCAATGGCAACCCTCAAACAGAATACTACTCTGGTATAAGCAACAAGAAAATTTAATTTCCCTCCATTATGTTTAAAATATAACAGAGTGTTTTGCAAAGTTTCAACTCCTCCAGTTTATTAGGATATCTATAGACATGTAAGTTAGATCATTACAGCTGTTCGTAGAAACATGTACAGGAAAAAACACTGAATAATTTTCTCCCTAAGTGTACAAAATGTACAGCCTGTCCTCAAACAGCACTAATAAGGATCCTGATGACCATTCTGAGGTTACAGGGCAATTACACATAATTCATGAATCTATTATCTCATGACTTTACTCATAAGCCACAAAAGTAACCCCTGCTAAGATGTATTCAACTGCATTATCAAAGGGGTCTCAAATTTACCATTAGTAAGCCAGTTATGTCAATGAGTCAGTATTCCACCTCATAAGAACAGTAGAAATTTTCACATACTAAGCACTCCTGCTATTTCTGTGAAACTAATTTTGAGCCAGTTCAATGGTCTGTACCCCTTTGATCACAAAGGACATACTCTTATTATTATTCCAGCAGCATAAATTACAACAAACTAGGAACGTCTTGAATTGGACTGTGCCCATGATTCATGTGTTTGCTATTGGTGCTAGGCATGCCCCTTCAAACCTGCTAGAAAGAGGATACAGGTAACAGAGCTTGTTATTCTGCTAAAGTATCTCACATGCACTGTAGAAATTTTCAGCTGTTAACTTAATTTCACTTTCTTGTCTTGAACAGAAATAAAAACATCCTGGTCATAGCATTCAGAAGCTCAAACAGCAGATTTAAATAAACCAAAACAGCAGATTAAGATAAATCAGAGCCCAATTCAATATTCAAATAGTCTTATCTATGATTAACATAAATAAGGCTCTCTGCTTCCTAGTGACTGGCTAAGAATGCAAGTTCTGTTTTTAATAAAATAAAACAAACAAACAAACCAGAAGAAGAATGCGAGAATGAACATTAGAGGAAGCATTCAGTTTCTCTACAATCCTTGGGAACAAACCTAAAAAGCAAAAATGAAAACAAGCCTGTTGGTGAAGAATTTGGGGCTACACTGAGAGAATAAAGGTATTTGCAAGTTTTTATTTAGATCCTCATATCCACGAAAATGGTAATGGCTCTGATCAACTGCCCTGACATTTTGGGTCATGGGCCATTATCTGACATGGAAAAAATGCCAGAAGGTTATTTTTCTATTCATTACTAAACCAGTAATTTTTGCATGTAACCAGCATGTGTTAGGAATGTCACTGCAAAGCCCAGAAGCCAGGTCCTGGCCTGGAGGCTAGCCCCAGAAGCTAGTACCTCCTTGGTACTAGCATGGAGGATGCCATATAAACACAAAGAAATAAACAAAACCAAAACAAAACAAATCGTCCTTACTCCTAGGCACTTAAAATCCTAAAGATTTCATGCACTGATCAAGTTTTAATACCTAACAGAGACTGTAGCATAGCTAAAGCAACAGGCTCTTCTGCTGGAGATAAACATACATAAGACCTTTTCTGTGGTATGTCTAGCAGAAGGTCATAAATTCCCAGCTACCATAAGCTAAGCCAGCAAAGACACTATTCAGCACAGCTGCATCTAAACTAGAAGTCTGCTGATAGCATAGTTTGTTCACAATTCCTCAGTGATGTTACTATGGGAACTTTTGTAGTGAGAGTTCCTTGTATCTGATCCAAGTTTCAGAAAGACAGGAGTAGGAATAAAGGAAAGAAACCAAAGAAAATGATAAGAAACCATATCAGCACACTGCGTCCCATTTACTGTCATACTGGAGAGTCCCAGTGGTGGAGATGAGGCATTTCCTACAGGCAGTGACCAGACAAGGTTAGCATCACATCACCGATTTACAATATGGTTCATGTTCTTAACTATTTAGCTGCTACTGAACATTGATTTCACATTAAAGCAGCTTTACCCAACTACAGTGATAAAAAGCAAACTTCTGCTAGTCAAAATATTTGCAAATACCTCTGAAATGCAACTTAAATACACATCTTGGTGCACTGTTAAATTCAGTGGGTTATAAACTAAATGACAACAAAGTATACACTTGGTACAACAGCTCACTGCCCTCCTCCCAACTCTTACTGCTGGCTTGCTACCAGAGAGAACAAATATCACAGAAATAGCAACAGTGACATAGATCTGCTTACCCCATAAATAAATGCAGAAACTGAATGGAGGAACTCGTGTTAATGCTTAATATGTATCCTGCTTTCAAAAACACTGCAAAGCCTGTGTAGATTGTAGCACTAAGTTCTCACACCAATTTTGTAGTATAATGGTAGCTAGGAAAAATCACTCAGTTATGAAGTCTTCCTTGCCTGCAGCATATCAATATTAATAGAATCACCATTTGTCTCAGGGAAATCAAATGGTACTGGGAGAAAACTACTAAGCCACTGAATGCTTAGCGTGAGAAGCTGTAGTCAATATTAATTTCTGGTTTATTTTCCCATTATTAATGCTGGCAATGAACAGTGCTCAGCCTCTCTCTCTCCTGTGTATTTTTGTTTCAATATACATATCAATTTCCCCTGCAGAGTTACTGTCATATCTAATGAGCAAACACATGCTATATGACATGTCTTTTTATGCCCTTGATTTTTACATTATCTCTAATTAATTCAGATCACCAATAATATATTTTTAAAGTGGTCACAATTAAAAAGTTGTATTAACTTTGTGCAGTCTTATAGCACATAATGCAGAAAACCACATAACATGTATCTGTTCCTGTTGCCTGCCACAAAAGAACAATCCAATTTTTCCTTTCAAATTTTCATTTAGAAAACCCCTCAAAAACTAAATAATGAAGCTTCACTAGATATTATTACAGTATGAGAAAGAATGCAAATACAGCCTAGCTATTTAACTCCAAGCAGAGCACTTAATTTATGATGATAAGTTGGTTCTGCAGACATGCATCCTGAAAATGTCATCTTCTCTAAGACATTTATGTTTTAAACCAGTCAAGCACGTTGACAGTACTTGGTAATAACAACTCCATACAAGAGCCCTCTAAATTATAATCCACAGTATTTTTAAACTCTGAAGATGAATCACAGTTTCAAATTAATTTCAGATATTTCCTTCTCATAATTTCACATTTAATATTGACTGAATTGTTCCCCATTTCTTTAAGCCATCACAACAGTCAGCATTTTTAAGGAAGTTGTTAAAGCACCAAAACGCACAGCTCCTTTCAAAACAAAGAATACACAGACCAATCCCGGATTCACTGGTCATGTCTACTATTTGCAAATAACGTGGCCTAGCAGGAGAAGAGTTACAAAGGGAAACAGTAGTGCACAGAACTTCATGTCCACATTATATCCATTTCACAGCATTTTAGTTTCAGATTAGCCCTTTTCTCATCCCATGGTCTGAACATTCATTTGACGAAGTGTACTTCTGGAATGCATTCTTAATTTCAGTCTACTCAAAAGGAACTCAGTTTGTGTCTCTATGATCACTCCATGATGTGAACCAAAGCACAGTAAGTGGTGATAATCAAATTTGCTTCAAAAGCATGTTCCTGATTCAAAGTAAAGCACAAGATGCACCCATTGAAGTAAATGGAAACTTTGTCATTCCTTTCAGTGAGATAACTTACTTAATAATCCCTCCCTCCTTTTTTTTTTTGTCTATCTGATCTTTCAGTTTAGGTGTAGTAAGACATGAAGAGTAAAAAAGAACTGATAAATACAGTAGAAGAATAGTGTGTTAGATAAAGGGAAAGTTTGCTGGTGTGGTTGTTTAGATTGCTTTAATTTACTCTGGCTTTTCTCATTCCCACAGTCATGCACTTAGAACCAAAATAATGGGATAAAGATGGTGACATTTCCATGCCTGTGCTCAGAAGTCAACTTTAGGGTCACACTGCTGTGCCCAAGCTGAAGGCAATGGTGCTCTATAGAGGCTAAAAAATCTACTCATATTCAGCTAGATATACTTCTGAGCTTTAAAAGAATGTGTCTATGATGGCAAAGGTAACATACATAAATTTGTCAGCTCTTTAGGATCCTTTTGTCCTGTTTCCTCAAAATGCCTCCACTCACTCTTACTGATACAGAGGGGAAAGAAATGTGAATGCAGATACCTGCATACTACTGGGCCCTGAATGAACATGAAAATCTAGTTATTGTGGAAAAGGCTGTTTAAAAAAAACCTCATACCTGGGAATTAGAAAACTTTATTTTGCATTATGCCTCTCCATAATATCCTGTAGCAGAAGAATCTCCTTTATATATTATACATTTTTCATTTTCTTTCAAACTCTTAACATCTTTAATCTTGTGATTTATCATTTACATAGCAATGATTAGGTGATTATGCATACTTATTGTCCATCACAGAGCTAACACATGAAATCCAAACATATATTATAAAGACAGTGCGTATGACACTAAGACACTTAAGCACTAATATACTCATAAAGCAAGTAGCAAAATGCTGAGCAGACAATAAACATAAATCCAAACTTTTAGCATAGTAGTTCCTTACACATCTTTTCTATGAGTTAAATGCCATCCCCCTCATATTCTTTACTGAAGTCACAGAAACTGCTACCACTTCTTCCAAAGTGAAGCATGACTCCAGCACATCTATCCTTTCAGAAAGCATACTCAGTATAAGCTACATTCCCAGCCACCAGGAGGCTTGGGAATAAAAATTGAAGGAAACTTTTTTTTTTTAAGGAATACTTTTTTTTTTTTTTGGCATGGTCTTTAATAAAGTGTTATGACTTTATGATGCTACAGTCTGCGTAACTTTGCTGTCAATCTTGCCCCTGTGATATTGCACCTACAGCCTTGGAAATTAGCAAGATCTTGTTTTGAATAAATAACAAATTTTTTTTTCAAGAAAGAGGAACTTTTAACAGTGTAAAGACAATATCTAACAAAGCTTACCAAACGAGTAAATGTCATAGGGAAACAAGAGACTGTGGAAGTATGCATCAAATGCTTATTATTTGGTGGGGTAAGTAAATTAAATCTGTAAAATTACAAGTTTTGTAGCTTCTCCTCAGCTCTTCTCCAAAATTCTGAGATCTGAGTCAGACTAACTACCTGTTTAGTTCAGTAACCTCCCCATATAACTGTCAAAATAGCAATATTTCTATTGGCTGATCCATATTATCAGAATCACTTACCTGTCTAAAGCTCTTCTTGGTGCATTCTGCATTTGCATCACTGAGAAAGGGTCAGGCATCAAGCACAGCAGAATCCTTGGTATGAGAACTGCTGGACTTGCTGCAGATCTCACTTGATCACCTGTCTTCCCATCCAGAGTTGCTGGGCCTGAGAGCAGAGGGGAAAGAAGTGGTGCTTAAAATAATAATCCAAAGACCAGGGGGGTCATATGCACTGCATGGTGTCTCTCTGCAGTCTTAAAGACACACGAATCCTTTGACCCTCAGCTCTGCAACTCCCACTTCCCCTTCTGTATGAGAAAGAAAAAGCAAGTCTTTAATTCTGGACTCTCCACTGTTCTTGTTCAATAGCTACAAGCCATCTATGGTTCAATAACCACATTCCTTCCTTTGCCATTTGCTCATACTGTTCCTACCCATTGCTGCATGGCTTTTTTTCCTCTAGGTATTTCCTCTTGAAACTTCTCTCACTACTATCACACAAGTACTCCACCTGCTGCCTACACCGTCTCTCAAAGCACTACTCCACCGATCACCTTATTGCTTTTCATGTGCCTTAGTGTAGTTTCCAGGAGAACCTGCTCCATGATCTTGCCGGGCACAAAGGTGAGACTGACTGGTCTGTAGTTACATGTAACTATGTATTATGATACACATCTTAAAATTATTCATATATATGCATGTACTTTATTAAAGATGTTTCTTTTCAATAAAGTTATTGAGACAACAAAGTCAGTTTAAAGTTTTCTGAAAGTGGCAGAACTCTACAGCATGCATCACTGAGAATAGGTAAATGATGTTTGCAAGAATATTTTAACAACTCTAATCCAGATTACACATCTGCTTTCAGACAGCATGTGTTTCTGCCAGCCTCTTCTAGAGCTCCTGTGGCGTCTGGGATTTTTTGCATGTTCAAGAAGCTGGGGAAGAGTGAGTGGCACTTTTAAGACTATCAAGGACTCTCACATCTCAAGACTTTTTAAGACACTCATGTTTTCAAGAGCCCTCTGAAGAGAGAGTTAAAGAGTCAAAAGGTCTTCAGCTCCTTTGCCATTTCCAGCAACACTGACTTAGAAATGATCCACTTGCAGAACATACCCATGCTATTAGAACTGCTTGTGCAGTCTAAGGGCTCCTTGCAGACGATAAAATGCATGGCAACTTACACAACACTGCAACACGGGCATTTTAATTCAAGTGTGCCACTAACAGGGCAAATGGATTAGGTATAAAATATCTTGAGTGATATCTGCCTCTGATTTAAGTGATCAGGTAATTCATTATACAGTATGCACAACAGCAGACTTCGCTTCTGCTCCACTGAATAGGTTGTAGAGCCCAATTCAAAACAGCGCTGAGGCCAAAGTATATATAAGCAGCCTTCCTAATGATACGGACAAGCAAGAGATACATAAATCATGTAAAGCCACATATGTATTCCTACTCAGTTTTGTTGGAAATGACAATGGATGGCATAAAAATCTTATTTGCAAGTACTAAAGCTGTACACATTTACAAAACTGCAGGAGATTGTCAATAAACAGACCTTCCAAAAAGCAAGAAGGAAAATGCAACAGGCAACAGGTCTCAGACTTAAGACAAAGAAAATATCATCCTACAAAGAAAGGCCTTCAAAACAAAAAGAAAGAAAAACAAAACAAAAAGGTGGTACCTATGGACTTCTGATACATGAAAACTTTCCACTGAAAATCTAATGCTTCCATACTGTGCCACACTCATTACAGAATTTACTTGTATTTTCTTCTCCTTCCGAAAATTGAGAAAACCATGATCACCATTTGGCACATAGCAATCTATATATTCAACAGAATCTGAAACCAAAGAATTTTAAATAATTAACTGAAATTATCTGGTACAGAAAATATCCAAACACTCCTAAAGTCACTGTTACAAAGCTTACAGACAAAACTATCCTTTTGGAGCACTAAGAATTCTAATGAGACAAAAATAATCATTTGTCCTGGGTTCAGCAGTAGCAGTCATTTTTCTCCTTCTTAGTAGCTGGTGCAGTGCTGTGCTTTTGACTTTCAGCCTGAGAACAGCGCTGATAACACCGATGTTTTTAGTTGTTGTTCAGTAATGTTTACTCTGACCAAGGACTTTCTGAGTCTCATGCTCTGCCAGGGAGGAGGGGAAGCGGGGAGGAAGCAGACTCAGGACACCTGACCCAAACCAGCCAAAGAGGTATTCCATACCACAGCACGTCATGCCCAGTATATAAACTGGGGGGAGTTACCCAGAAGGGCCAAATCACTGCTCGGGTTGGGCTAGGTATCAGTTGGTGGGTGGTGAGTGGTTGCATGCTCTTCCCTTGTTATTTCTCTTATTTATATTATACCTTATTTACCTTATTTATGTTATACCTTATTTACGGGACGGTTCTTATCAACCCGTGGGAGTTACATTCTTTAGATTCTCCTCCTCATCCCTTCGGGAGCAGGAGGGAGGAAGAGGGGGAGGGAGCGAGTGGCTGTGTGGCTGACTGGGCTTAAACCACAACAACCACCCTTACAGTAAAGAACTTCTTCCTTATATCCAATCTAAACTTCCCGTGTTTAAGTTTTAACCTGTTACCCGATGTCCTATCACTACAGTCCCTAATGAAGAGTCCCTCCCCAGCATCCTAATAAGCCCACATTATATCTCCAGTATCTCCATTTCAGGTCTGAAACCAGCATCAAATCCCATGCTACACCTATTCAATCAAGAAAAATATTGCCAGCAGCCTTCAAATACTGAAAATGCGGTACTTAATCGGAGAATAGTAATTGTTCTAAGTAAGTACCATGAGCAGGATAAGAAATCAATCAAGGTAAACCAAAACAATAAAGATCTAGCTTAAGCCTTAAGCAAAAACTTTATAAAGATAACAACTGATGCATTCTGTGAGAGACTGTATAATCTTAACTACTGGGGACTTTTTTAAGAAAATAGGTTAATTAACTGACCTTCAGACAGGTGGATAAATTAGACATTCTCCCAAGGCTTCCTTTGTCTTGTTTCCAGTGACTGTAGAAGTCCTATCCATGTTTTCCCCAATAGCCTCCCAATTCCAGAAGAAACATCATTAACTTTAAAATCACATTTTTGCCTCAAAATATTGCACATCGTATCATTTCAATTAGCACCTAGCATCATTATGACAGAACAACTTGGAAAAAATACACCATGTGCAATTTTTCTATTTCTTTCCTTTGTGCACTTGACAGAAAACTCTAATGTGTCAGTTTGCCTTTACAGAAAGACCATCAGGCGTCAACATGGGAACAAAAAGATCTCATAGAAATTACTGTCAGGGAATTACCTCTGGAAGGCTATCCTACTTCAGCTGTCACTATTAGAAACTCATCTTTTAATTAGTTTTCCTTCAAAAACTGTATGTACTAACAACAGAGTATTTCAGCTATATTAAAATACATATATATAATTCCAACAGAAATAAACAATTTTAACTATTTCTACATTACTCTTACTGAAAGTACGGCAGAAAAAACAAGTACATTCCCTAGTAGCCAAATGCTTTCCTGAAGAGCCTTGTTAATGATATGAAGAGCCCTATTTTACCTCTCAATATCCCCTGCTCCAAATACAGTGGATCTCATTGCAGAAATGACTGTATCCTTCCTGTCTTAAATTATTTTCAAATGTGTAGTTTCCTGTAGCTCTCCTAATTCCCTCTCTCTTCTCTTAAATACTCTGTAATTACAGTTCTGCCCCACCCCACTGAAATGCTTACAGTGACACCTCCCAAGATGCATCTCCCTCCAGTTTGAGCTGCCAAAATGCAACCAATTTCTCCTTCACCACATAAATAAATTTCCAGCCCAGATTAATCTAGCATCCCACTTAATTCAATAGCCTCCAAATAGGAAGAAAATACAAAATTTTCTCCACACTTTGTATTTGAGAACTTTTTTTTTCATATTCTCTGTCTGGTTTTCACCTTCCCCACTTCTTCAACTTGTTTTTCTCCTTGTTTTCATCTGGGTCTCCCACTGCTCTGATGTCAGTCATTTCCCCTTCTTGCATTAAGATATCTTGCTCTCCAAGTATTCCCCTATCCATCTCTAGTCCAAATCTGACCATTGTTGTTGACAGGTTTACCATTCCAGAACAACATGTAGGTCTGTCGTTCAACTCTAACTACAACCCCATGCTCACAGAAAAATCTACAAATTTATTCTTTTGGAATATCTAGATATCACTGTGATCTTTCTGGTATGAATTAGGGAAAAAATTAATATTTATCTGTGCATTGGTCATCTCTCAGTTCCAATTCTTTTTCCAGCTTTTAAATATTTCACCTTAATGCCCCTACAATTTCTGCATATAAAATTCTCCCTGCAATAGCCTCCTGATGACTTCTTATTCTGGCTTTTCTCAAAATCCCTTTATTCATATTTTTCTCCATCTAACTCAAATACACCTGTGTCTTGAAAAAGTAGTACACATGGGTACCTGTCCTAGTATACCTTTTAAATGAGCATGACTTCTACCTTACAAGCGGAAAACGTAGGAATAGAAGAAGCTACTCACTCATTTAAGTTATTATATTTGGAATCTAACACAGAAGTCACCGAGAAGATTGGCTCTCCTTCCATATAACCAAAGCTTATTTTCTTCACTTGCAGGGAAGGCAAATCTACCAGGCAAGTTTCATGAGAAGAATTATCATGAGAGAATGATGAACAAAATGCAAAAACACTTTCAGGCCTACCCTGCCCATTGCAGGCGGAGTAACCAGATGGTAGTTAAGGTCCCTTTCAACATAAATCATTCTATGATTCTATGGTTTTCTCACAAAAAACAGTAAATGCATGTCTGAATACAGATAATATAAGCTACAAATGTTAAGTATTTGTACACATTGAAAGACCTTTACCCATTTGAAAACTCATCAAGACACTTTAACCCCAAGTAGTTACTTTTAAAACTTTAATGTCAGGTATACCTCTCATTTCCCTTTTCATCTTCCTTGACAGAATATTTGTTACAGACCAGTGAAAGCTGTGTAATGCTTCATCCTGACCACCTGATAGGAGAATATTGCTCAAAAGCAGCATGTGCATGATATTCCCCAAAACATTTTATTTTTAAGAATAAAAACATTCCTGAAGTGGCATATTTGTCATGTCAGGGATAACTCTATTAACCTTCCTGCTACTGCACTCCTGTTATCATTTCTGGGCATTCCCATTAGAGATAAGTGAAGCCAATTCCTCGGAGAAGAAGCCAGAGGTGTTTTAGGAGCCTAATTTTGGAGCCAGATGCTTTGTTGCTATATTATTAAAGGGTGAAAGTACATTATGTGACAGAAAAAAAGGCTACTATTACCTGGACTGTTCTTATGGAGAATCTTACAATGAAAAGCAATTGCCTAATGACCCTCCACTTTTCCAATTTTCATTTCTTATTAAATAGTCAAACACTGGTGAAGCTCTAAGTGAGTGAATGTAGCTATGACATAGAGACCAATATAAAAGGAAATACTGAGGAATATAAGAGGAATACTGAGAGAAATAAGGGGGGAAGGAAGGGGGAGGAATATTGCAGCCACACAGAAGCAGCAAAAGAAGGCAGCAACAGCTGAAGTGCTGATTCCAGGATTCAACCACAAAAACGGAAAAAACATGAGAAAACAAGAATAAAGGCCTATAAATGTATGAACATTCTGGACCTGAATGAAAGACTAGATCTGCAAGGGCAAAATCCAGCTCTGGGGTCCCCAACATAAGAAGGACATAGAGCTATTGAAGTGAGTCAAGAGGAAGCCACAAAGATGCTCCAAGGGCTGGAGCACCTCTTCTATGCAGAGAGGCTGAGAGAGCTGGGCTTGCTCAGTTTGGAGAAGAGAAGGCTCTGGGGAGACCTTAGAGCAGCTTCCAATGCCTACAGGTGCCAACAATAAAGCTGGAGAGGGGCTTTTGACAAAGGCCTGTAGGGACAGGACAAGGGGAAATGGCTTTTAAGTGACAGAGGAGAGATTGAGATGAGATCTTAGGAAGAAGTTCTTGGCTGTGAGGGTGCTGAGGCCCTGGCACAGATTGCCCAGTGAAGCTGTGGCTGCCCCATCCCTGGCAGTGTTCAAGGCCAGGTTGGATGGGGCTTTGAGCAACCTGCTCTGGTCAAAGGTGTCCCTGTCCATGTGACCTCCCGTGTGCACCTCAGGTCCCCCAGACTTCCAGGGCTATTGGTCAATAGACCAATGAGATGTCCCTATCAGGGACTGCCTACTACAGCTTGTTTTGCATAGCTGTACATGGACTCAATTAACTTTGTTCCAGGACAGACTGTCTTTTCCTTGGCAGCTGACCACTCACCACCATCATTTATCATTTTGACAACATACTGTGTGTATGACTGTGGCCTTTTCTGTGGGATGCTGCAGTAGTCAGGTGATGCTGTGGAAAAGGATTAGTACCAGGAACGGATTTTTCCAGCTGAATCCAGCTGAAAATCAAAGCAGCAAATCTGCATGCCTGGACTATGCCGCAGTGCAGTGGGTTTAGGGCTGGCACACCATCACGCTTTTGAGTGGAGTCCTCCATCTTTGCAAGGCAAACAAATTGCAAGTCCAAACTCTATGGGAAGCTGTCAACAACTTCCTAAATATTCCACTGTGGGAATATACTTCAACTACTCATCATCTGCTGTATTACGCCCCAATTTGAAATTGCAAAATACGTGGGTCAATCTTCACTAAATGTATTCTTCTTCAGTTTTTTGAGGACCAGCTGGTTTTCTGAGTACATCAAATGGGATTTGCATTGATGGATTAAAATGTTTTCCCATTTTCTACATCCACTACCACCCGGAACACTTTAGACACATACATTATATATAAGTGCCACATGGAAGTTTAAACATCATTTGTACCCTTAACTGCTTATAATTTCCTTCTAGATCTCAGGAGAAAAACAGATACTTAAAAAAAACAAAATGTTAGGAACCCAGCTTCACAGGCATTTCTGACTGTCATTTAGAAAAGTGATTACAACGTGCAACATGAAAAATATATGCATAGCACTTTAGGTAGAAATAGTTACTCATAATGGAATCTGCTTCCAGTTAAGTTGGATAGAGTGAAAATAGACTTGAAGTAGACAGAAACTCTCAATATCTTCACTGATTATGAAAAAGAAGGTTCTGAAAAAGTCAAATAACTAAGCAAGAGTATTGATCCAAAATATGGTCAGGCTACCCTCTCATAATTGTCAGCTCATGTGTGAGGAAACATATTCTTTATTTTGCACTAAACAAGGGCTTTATTGTAAAATTCAGGTACAAGGCACTTTATTTTGTGTTCAATATTCTCTTAACCAGTTAAGTTTTAACAAATTAAATATTTTAAATGGTTCTATGGAGATTAATACCTCAGAAAACCTCATCTGCATCAAGTCATCAGCCCAGAGAGTGCAATTTTTTATTCATTTTCCACATTCATTATACTTAACAATATTTTTACAACAGTAGTACCCAGGAATGTCTGCACACAGATATCCACACATCAAGGATACATATTTTATGATCTTCTTTTCTGTCTCATTCAAAAAGCTTGCTTTTAATTGTTGTAAATTAAATCAAACACTGAGTAAGTCTTAACTGGTGTGTGAAATGCTCAACACAAGGATGACTTCTTAATGAGGACTTAGGGGGAAATTTAGTCATTTAAATGCAAGAGGGCAAGCCTGAAAGCCTGCACGTCAGCATCACCAAAGACTGGAGAGACACCTAAGGCCTGCTGATAAGTACTTTGTGACCACAGGTCCCATCCTCTGGACCTGTGTCAACAGCCCAAGCACAGCCACACCAGACTCTAAAAAAGGATGGCTGCATCAAACTGTCAACTGGGAAGAGTTCCTGATCCATGCTAGCTCCTGAATCATGTCTAGGAATTTCAGAGAAACTTATTGGTTGACCAGAGCAAAGGCAGACCCAGGATAGGTCTTAACAGTTTAACAGGGATGATCTGAGTTATAGAGCTACATCTGCAGAAGTGGGGCCCTGATACAGTTCAATGTACTGGCACAGAAACAGCCTGCAATGCCCATTTGGGTTTCCAGCATTAGAGTTTCCAGCATTAGAGTCTGAATCCAGCTTGTCCTGAGTGGGATGGTAGCCTGCTCCAGTAAAAGAGAACATTTCAGGTAGTTTAAAAAGCAATTTGATGACTAAGAATGACACAAGGGACCAAATTAAATCAAATGGCAAGAAATTTCAGCAACTTGGTAAGAAAAACACATTAATCCACTCAACTGTAAAATACAAGGTATAAGGTCCTACCACAAATCCCTGCACTGCTTAATGCAGTGTTTTAAACAGGAATCTTGTCCAGCTGCCAACAACATCAGAAGACACTTTTTGGAAGCATAATGCTCCACTTCTGAAGAAGTGAGCAAGGCAAACAGATAGTCTGTTGGACCTACTGCTTAATCTCAAAAGTTGCAGCTGTGCTCCAGAGCAATTATACCAAAATCACTAAATTTATGATTGATGGGAGAAATGGCAAAAAACAGCAGGAGGGTCAGAATAAACTAAAATCACTCAAAAAAAAGTATCATTAGCTAAGTTCTGAAATCAGTATCTTGAGAATCAACTGTAAACATTCTCTAGATCATCTGATATTTTTCTTCTTCATATAAAGACATACTAGCACATTCTGTTTATGAATTGACCCTCTACATTTGGTTTGTCTGATAGTTTCTTCTCTTTCTTGTTCCCTTTCTGAATAGTAATTTGAAAATTGTCACTCAAGATGCTACTAAAATTAGGCATTATGACTTTGTGAGCAGTTTATTTTATTACAAGTTGTCTGAGTGCAACCTCTTTAAGATGAGATTTAATTTCTGCTCCACATCGCACATCAACCTCAATAAGTACAAAAGTAGATTCACACATCCCTATTTAGGGAAGAAGAAGAATCCTTAAGGAAGAACATAAACAAAAGAAAGCCAGCAATATAAGTAGCCCTCACGGACCCTATGCATTCTAATGCTATCTGTGGTGCAGTTACTTTGCTTTTGATAATCTTAGAAAAAATCTTATTGCAGTTTGCTAAAACATATCGGGAAATCATCCACTGATTCCATGACATAGTGTTTTGTCCTTTTTTTTAAATATAAGTTCAACATTTGAAAGTAGCAGATAATTACAGACCACTAAAACCCAGGAAGACCCAGTAGACCAGCTGTCAATCCGCTGATTTCATAAACCAGTGATCTCCCAAAGTCCTGGAGTATCCTATCATCCTAGGATCTGAGCCTGTAAATAGTAAAAAATGTCAGGAACAGGAAGGGAATTTCAGAAACAGGAAGACCTCCATAAAAGCATGAACATCATCCAGAACATGCCTCAGTGAGAGCAGACAGGCCAACACCACCATTAACAACCTGTCCATGCTTTCCTTTTGAGAACAAGGGTGCAATATCGAAACATTTCTCCTACCCAACGGCCAGAGCTGGCCACAGTTTGTGGAAAATATCTGGCATCCCACAATGGTAGTGGAGTGTTCTCTGATTCCATAGCTGTAGTCCAGGATGTGGCATGTTTTCACTGCAAATCTTCAGGCTTTCTACAAGCACATCCATTGTCTAACTAGAACAAGCATCTCTTGCACTACACATCTATTTTCTCACTGGGCTCCTACCAGAAGTTACCAGCCAGTGTCTCAGGCACCAAACCTCTACCCCCAAACACAGCATGCATCCTCAAGATGAGAGCTTTCCATCTTATATTGAGGGACACCGTAAAAATTGATTCCCGCTAGAGTTCTGCTTCTCAGTCATTCCTGAATTTTGGGCAGTCCTCAAAACACCTTTGGAAGCTCCTGGAAAGTCAAATTCTTTAAAAACCAAGCCCAGACTACAGTAAAAATACAGATTACTCAACATAAAATAAGATCCTGTCTTCAAAACTAAGACCAAAATAATCTCTTCACTCAGGTGGATTTAATACTATTAACTCCAATTCTGCATATCTGCAACAGGAATTAACTATGAGCAATATAAAAGAAACTGCAATAAACATTGCAGGTTTTTATCATACTTGAAATAAGGACTTATTTCATAGAATCATAGAATAATTAGGGTTGGAAAGGACCTTAAGATCATCTAGTTCCAACCCCCTGCCATGGGCAGGGACACCTCACACTAAACCATGT
>JANHGB010031001.1:0-18534 GCA_026283785.1 Coracopsis vasa
GATTCAGCAGCAGGCCATGGTCAGCTAAACAGAAGGCTAAATGTTGAGTCAGAGAAGTCAGCTCTGGTTTGATAACTTAGTTGTGTTAACTTTTCTTTAATCAAAGCCCAAGCTAACATTTTATTAAAAAAACATACATCCAAACAAGCTGCAGACCATGTCAGATCACACTCTATGCTCAGGGTAGTTCTGCAGTACAAAACTTTCCCTGTTCACAGATAATTAACCCTGCAAAATGATCATGCTATATGGTAAATGTAAATTGCTAAATATTAATAATGAAACAAAACAGGCCAGACAACATAGTTTGAGAAAAGACTGCAAGTCCCTACACAAGCAAAGGCAACCAGAGAGTTTTGTTTGTGTAACACTTAATAAGTCCCAGAGGGAAAAGGGACAGCTGTGTAAAGCTGCCTTAGTTGTCCCGTTTATTTTTTCATCACGATTACATCTGTTGCTGATGTTTCAGAAACTGAAGTGTCCAGAGAGTCTCCTGAAAGCTCAGCGTGAACACTGATACAGCTTGAACACAGAAAGCAGGAAAAAAAGCATCCTCAGTGATACATTTTGGAAGGTAGCCGAGATCACCTTGGAAGGTTAAATCTCCTTAAGTCAAGTAAAAATCTTTACTGAGGAACACTGCATTTCAGCACTCATTGACTTACTTTAAGTACAAGGACTTAAAGTAACTGACATCAAGTTTCACAGTAGGACTTGGAGCAGGAGTTGGAGCTTCAAAGACAGTGTGTCAATATTTACACTCTTTCCATGACTCCTATTTCTCTAAGTAGATTTTTCCCCCCTACATTTGACAAGAAATTACAGACTTTTTAAAGATCCTGAAAATAATCACTCTCTCACAACTGGAAACTGCCACTGAGGAACACAAAACACTGGAGTAGGTTACACTTAAGATAAAGAAGCAAAGGGCAGAGTACAAGGCATGTAATTAGAATTCAAGTCTGGGCAAAGGGATCACTTGGTTTCACTCCAGTTCCAGTGATCACTCTTATAAACTGATCCAGAATGTTTTAACCAAAGCTAGATACCTAGATACATAGCTTGATTTTCAGAATTGCCAAGCGTCTATCTGCTTTACTTGATTTGAAAGAAAAAGGGACATCAGAAGCACTAAATCTCAGACAATTCTGAAAAGGGAACAATTGCCCCTTGTCATGAGGAGCATTTCCTGATAAAGATTAGAAAAACACATGCCAACTAAAACCTCTGCAAAACCTTTTCATTTTCAAGCATATTTAGCGGCAGTGAAATATTTACACACAAAAAGTTCACTGGAAGTTTTGGATGCTTAATTTGTTTGACCTATAGCTGGAAATTTTGTAAGAGTGAATTTACTACAAAAACCTGGTTTGGTGAGAAGAGCTTCACAGTTAGTATGTTATTACTAAGACTGTACATAACTAAATTATAGCCTACTTCTGTATCATGCCTGTAAAACTACTATAGATCGTAGACATAAAACTGAAACATCAAGTGTGGGGTTGTTGTTTTTCTTTCTAAGTATTGCTTTCTAACAAGATGAAGGGTTAAAATAATTATTTGCCTCCCTAAGGTCCTCTTGGCCTCAACCCTTTCTCTAAAAAAAAAAAAAAGACATGGTAGGGTAGGATCCTTACCAAGCTACATATCTGCTTAACCCTGAACATTGGGTACCAGATCTTTTATCCCAATATGGTTCCTTTTTGTGCTACTCTTGCAGAAGAGACATACTACAATTTTAACTAAAGAAAAGGGGATGTGACTGAAGAGTCCAACCACAGTCTCAAGAGGGCATAATTTAACTCCTGCCTGGCACAGCAAGAACAAGAAGCAAGTGTAGAAAACCAGAACAGTTACCAGGATGTTTCTCCTTCAATTAGATTGCTATTTGATTGTGAAACTTGAACTTGAGCAACTACAGTGCCTCCAGCTTACGCACACTTCTATGGAATATGGAACACTGAACACTCACAGGATGCCTGGATATCATTACAACATGCATGAAGCTTTACAGGAAGCATTTACAGAAAGCATTAAATACTTTTAAAAGAAGTTTTATGATCCAGAGTGGCTTTAAGGTATTTCACCTGCTGTATAAAAGAGAGCATTTGCAACATTCTAGGTGATGAACTGCAATTCTGAGTAACGTGCATCTGTGAAATACCAATGGACACAAAAACGCTCGTTTTCCATACTTTGAATACAACAAATAAGAGCAGGAGCCTGCAAAAGCACCTGCATTGAAATATAAGTGTAAATAACTAAAAATTAGACTTCTCCACAAAAATATCTGATATTTAAGAAAAAAAAAATTAGAAAGCATATGAACATCTTCACTGAGATTTGAGACATACTGCTCCAAGCTGGAGGAGGTTTGCTGGCAGAACTTGTGACCTCGCAGGGGACCCACACTGGAGCAGGCTGTTCCTGGACTGTGCCCTGTAGAAGGAACCCACGCTGGAGCACGGAAGAACTGCAGCCTGTGGGAAGAACTCACACTGGAGAAGTTCATGGAGGACTGTTTCCTGTGGGAGGGATCACATGCTGGAGCAGGGGAAGAGTGTGAGGAGTTCTCCTCTGAGGAGGAAGGAGCAGTAGAGACAATTTAGGATGAACAGACCCCAACCCCCATTCTCTGTCCCCCTGCACTGCTGGGGTGGAGATGGTAGAGAAATCAGGAGTAAGCCCATGAAGAAGGGAAGGGTGGGGGAAAGGTGTTTAAAGATTTGATTGGTAATAAATTAAACTGATTTCCCCAAGAGGAGTCTGTTTTGCCCATGGTGGTACTTGGCCAGTGATCTCTTCCTGTCCTTGTTTCAACCCACAAATATTTCATTGTATTTTCTTTCCCCTGTTCAGATGAGGAGGGGGAGTGACAGAACAGCTTTGGTGGACACCTACCATGCACTCAGGATCAACCCACCACAGTAAGTACTGGAATTACTCCAAATTGCTTTTAATCATGTCTACAACAGGAAATAAAACTAAAACAAAAATAGATGAGCAAAAGTAATTGACAATAGAAAAAAGGGATGAGTCAAGTTGTGGCAAGATTTCAGATCCCATCAGGTTCACACAAACCATGCTGAATCAGGCCATAACTCTACTGTATTTCCCAATTCCAATACTGTTCTGTAAACTTCTCGCATGAACTTGCAGCACACCATTCCCCCAAACACCAGCTGTCCCAACTTTTCAGGTACTGTAAACTTGGGGGGCAAGATCTGTCTATAATACCAGAAACAAAGTTTGGTTTCCTGGGCACTAATATTCCATGTTTGGTTGGCTGGTCTTTAAGAAGTTGAAACCTTTTTAACACAATTGAAGCTTTTAATAGAAATGTGACAATAAGGTGTTGGTCCTCTACAACTTCTTGGTGTTCAACAAAAATTAGGTGGATATATCTTCCCTTCTGTAAGGATAATACAGAAATCTTTCTTCTCTGCTCTACAGTCTATTTTCACACAGGGATCTTATTATTTTGGAAAATTTTGCTGGTCAAATGCAGCTGACAATCACTGCATACACCTTGTACCTTAAAGCTTGCTAAAAAAGGCTTCTCAAGATATTAACACAGTAATACTACTTCCCTTGGCCACAGTTTTTTTAAAGCTCAAGCAGTTACTGGCATTCACACCAGCAAAGATGCAGCTGTCTACAAGATTTTAAAACAAAAAGGGGTATGTGGGTGTGGATGTCTAATCCAAAACAGTTATACTCATAATGTAAGCTCCACTGCAGCTCACTGTTAACATACCTTAACCCTCACCTGGAAGGACCACATTTAGCCTTTGTATCCACTCCTGAAGGAGTAACAGGACTCCAGTGCTCCAACAGCATTCTTTTCCACAACAGTGCCAGAAACGTAACGTGCACAGTCCTTTTAGGAGGCTATCAGATCACTCAATCTGGCTAATAGATGAAAACCTTGCACAGTACAAACACCACATACCGAGAGCTGCAGACTCCAGTTTTCTTATATCTATGCTCTTTTTTAAACAGTACTTGGCACACTCACAAGATGTTTTTATTAGAACTGCAGTCAAGGACACATCAGCTATAATGAAACAGTAAAATATAACTGCTGCCAACAACATTCTGCTTTGGTCTACAGTCAGTTTGAGCTTCTGCCCAACATCCACTTGCCATCAGACTCCCACAGAGTGACACTAAGCTGCTTTGTCAAGAGTCTTAAAGAGTTTATTTTGCTTTTACTGTAACTCTCCACTCTGCAGTTGCGCAGTAGTAAACATGCCCTTAACATCGAGTGGAAGTTTGGCAACAACTTGATTGCAAATGTAATCTACAACAGCTACAAAAGTTAACCAAGCCAAAAGCAGAGTTACAGCTCTTAAAAACTCGGACTATAAATGGTTATACAAATTCACATTTCATGCTGGAGCTTGCTAGCGTGATTAGTAGCACTGTGGTGCACCTGCAATCATTTCTCTTTTTGCAAATATTGTAGAAGTAATGTGGATGCCCCACTACCTGACTATCTTCAAATCAGGTAACAGTACAAGAAGAGTAATAAATCAGTAGTACCACTTGAAACATGCATTGTTAAACAAGTGAGCACGTATCCATGGGATCAGGACCTTGGATGGTGAAGTGATGATCTAAAGTGTGCTGCAAAATAAAATAGCACCATAATTTTAAAAGCTCAAAATGAAAGCCTGGTTAATGTAGCAAATAAAAAGTAAAAGCTTCCATCAAGTTTTAGGAGAAATGTTTTAAAAGCTGAGTCAGTAAAGTTTTATAGTTCTAAAACACATTCTATTGCAATGTTTTATAAGACAGAGGGAGCAGCTGAAAAAGGAATACGTCTGAGATTTATTTACAAATAGGCTACAAAAATAGCCAGCTACTCCCCTTGCTGCTATTAAAAGAAAGCTGAAGTGAAAAGATAAGGCCTCTCTAAAAGCAATTATCTAGATAGAGATGAAAAGAAGATAAAACTGAAAATAGAGAGATGCAATAAGTTGATTGTAACAGAGCTCCTGAAGTGAACATTCTGATAAAGGGCTGGGGCCACTTTTCAGAGGTGAGCATATGAGAAGAGACATCGAATTCCCACCCTTTTTAGCATTTTCTTTTTTTACAACAGCACTTGGGTATAAGCAGCAGATATACTTGCCTCAGGAATATGCTGCTAAAGTCACAAAACCACTTCAAAATTAATACAGGTTAGATAATTTCCTCATTAGATAGTTAGATAATTTCCCCATTTTAAAATGGCTTAACTCCCAACTCAATACCTGGTTTTCAGTGATTCCAGCTGCAACATAGTCAGACCCTAAACAAGTAGCTTCAGCAGCAGTTTTGTAATCAGCTTAATTTGTAGCTGTGTCTCCCCACGCTTATCACAATCACACAGTACCTACTCTCCCCGGTTCCTCACTAATGTTCATGCAATCACATGGTTAGCCAGATCAGAAGAATGATTTGGTGTACACTCATTTTTGGGGGGTTATTTTTTCAGTCGCATTAGCTCCCTTTTTCCACCACACCTGCAGTCACTGGAATACAAGAGTGGCACAAGAGGGAGGTCAAGAAGGTGCAGCAAGGACTAGCTGTGCCTCAATCAGATGTGAAGCTGCACTCTGATACAGAAGTTCAGGCCTTGGCTCACTACAGCATTTGCAACCCTCTTCAGCAAAGCACACTGATCTGAGGTCTCAGTTACTATGGTGATGAGCATGGAATAAATGTTTATATATAATTTAATTCTCCCTTCAAGAAAGCAGTTGTCCTTCTCACAGCCAGCTACTCTTTAACTAAGCTGATGTAGAAAAAGCACTAAAATTTTAAAGCTTAATATTCACTATTTTTCATTAGCAAGTTAATAATGATTTAAACCTGCACGTGAAAAATTAGTCAATGAGAATCCCATCTCTTCTAACATCTAAACTGCTAAACTCCCTAGAGATGAAGTTAATGCTTGGTTTTATACATTTTAGGGCTTGCTTAAGAAAAACAGGAATGATTAATAAAACTGTTTAACAAAGCTTAAGAAATACTTACTGAATAAAAAATTAAAGTGCAAGTCCTTTTATTCTATGCAATCACTAAACTAAATCACCCCTACTTGTAAAATATAAACAGTATTTCCTAACAATAAGCTTACTGTAAAAGCAGCAAGCCAATATAAACAAGTTAATTTAGTCAAAATGCTTAGTTCATAAACTCAGGAGTAGCTTACTTCCTTTTTGAAATATTATGAATCACTAATTACTGTAAAACCATCTGCCACAAAGATGAATATTCTGCTTAGGGTTTTGGGGAACCCTTTGTCACAACATTTATATATAACTTGGACTTTTTTCTTGATTAAGCAAATTCAGTCCTAAAATATGATCACTAGCCATATTCCTTAGCATCTAATATTGCTTTAAATTTAAGGAATACTAAATACAGAGTAGACAAGATGATTTCTTAGGATCAATGACTATAAAAAACAATGACAAAACTTAACCAAAGACTGGATTCCTCCCTGAAGAAAAACAAGTAATTGGCAAAATGCAGCAGAAACATTGCCAGATGATGAGCTGCCTCGTTCTTTCCACTATGATGCCATCTGCTGCCAGCTCTTTCCTGTCCACATGCACTACACTCCCTCCAACTCTCAGCCTGACCCAGATCCAACCCTGGTCTCAAGTCTGATCATGAAATCCAGCTTTACTCACCCGTTGGGTGTCAATAACTACACCTGTGGCTGGAGATGGTGCACTGGTGACAGTGGGAAAGAAAAGAGGCTTCTACTCCTAGCCATCTATTACAGCTCTCTTCACTCTTTTCTTTCTTCTCCCCAGCCTACCAACACAACTACACATTATTCACTCCCCAGCCCAACTGCCAGAATAATTAACTTCAGAAAAAACTTTAAGTACATGAAATATTTAAGCTAAGAGGGATAATAATTTAAGAACTGAGTTAGGAAGCAGCCACATGCAGATTCATGCAAGTAGATCGTATGTGGGAAACTTCCAGTATGAAGGGCAAAGCAAACAGCGTATAGCCTTCTTTCACTGCAGCGTGGAAGGAGCCAATGTACACACCTGGTATCTACCCACACTCTTAAACCTGATGGTGAATCTTAACCCTAATAAAATCGTTGAGTAACATTTAGTTATCCTTTACAGCTAGGCTGTAAATTCCCGCAAGGCAAAGACTTTGCTCTATGCCTTGCACACACTGTTGATAACACAAGAGATAATAGGAAGATGTACAGCTGATCATGAAGAAGCAGAGTGTAATTTTGACTTGCTCTAAGAATAGGCCAAACACCTTCCTACAGTTCGCATGCAAATTTATTACTGAAGACAATGCAGGTATTTGAGGGAAGAAACTCAGTTTATAATCTGAATAGCTATTCAGGGATCATCCAAATCAAAACCAGATCTTCTCAAACACCAAGGTTTACAGCTTTATGATCTTCTATTAAAGGATTTTTAAGTTACAAGCATTTACATATTTATAGAAGTGATCTCTGTTTCAACTGAGTATTTAGCTGTAGCTAAAGTTATTGCAGAAGGCAATAACTAGATAATTAGGTCAAACTAAATCCCCTTTTATCCTTAAAAAAAACCATGTGTCACTATTAATTCACAAAACATTAATTTATAGTTACAAGATAATCTGTGGCAAGGGACCAGATGCTCCAAACACTGCCACGAGAGCTATCAGTTGTGCTGAGAGCCACGTAAATGGTTTATTATACAGCTCAAAGTGCATTTTTTTTATTAATACCTTTAATATTTTGAGTTGTTTTCAAACTTTTATGGTTCAGAGTCTTAGGGATCCTGTTTTCATTTAAACATGAAACAGTAAAGACTTTAGTTGAGTATTACTTAAACTGAATTCACCATGAATTTAGACCATAGTACTGAAACAAAATACACAGCTTGTAAGATTTTTCTCCCTTTTAATACCTGCCATTTTATTAATGAACTATTCTGCCTACCTCTTTTATGCAGATAAAAAAAAAAAAATAAAAATCCCCTAACACTGTTGATATTACACTTTGAAATTATTTTCAGTCAGGAAGAACCTGGGGTTTTTTTCCCCTTCTATGACAAAGTACTTAGGCTGGACATGTTAAGCAATGATGAATTTACCACATTTGAATATCACGTACTTTTAAGAAGTAATTATGGATTATACTTCATAAATATAAATGCAAACATAAATACATTATGTGTTTGTATAATAATTTCCAAAACTTCCACCTAATAGTGCTATTGCCTTTCAAAAAGAACATTTCAAAAGAGGCCTTGAAGTTTACATGTCCACCTGAGATACTGAGTGTGTAAAGTCACACAGCAAATGAATGACAAATCTGGTGGTAAAAAATCCTCTATTTAAACTCAGTGATGTGAAGAGTGTATTAGTGGAAGTGTTCCCAAAGTGACATCCAGAAAAAGCATGTACACTAGAAAACTTGTCTTAAACTTTAGGGTTAACACTTACCCACCTCACAGATGTTAAAGTGATCAATTTGTTAATACTGGTAGCAATTAATCACTGCAGTCCTGATCAAGACTTGTCATCCCAAATTCTACAAGAAACTAAGTACTGAAGTGCTTAGTAATCCTTTAGAACAGAAATAACAGGGTGTAAGCTAAACCTGATGCAGGCAAGAATGTCTGGACCTGGTCCGTGGTCTTCATCAGAACAGCATCAGGCAGAAGCACATTACTACAGATAAGGACGCATTTGACCAAGGTGTGGTTTCTGAACAGAACCACACACCATATGTGGACATTAAGGATGCTGGAGAGCCTATATGCTAGCTCTGAGGGAGTGGGCAACTGGAGCTGCCCACAGCAACAGCCTTTCATTGGTCTGCTCAGGGATTCAGCATGCTTCCACCTCGGTCTCATAGCTCAGTGGAACCAGACAATCACCGGGAAACTATTTTCATCTCATAACTGGAAGTTATTTGCAGAGTTATCCCAACACAAATTCTTTCAAACCACAATTTTCATAGAATGGTTTGGGTTGGAAGGGATCTTAAAGATCATATAGTTCCAAACCCCCTGCCACAGGCAGCGATATATTCCACTAGATCAGGCTGCTCAAAGCCCCATTTAACCTGGCCTTAAACTCTTCCAGGGATAGGGCATCCACAACTTCTCTAGACAACCTGTTCCAGTATCTCACCACCCTCACAATAAAACCCAAAACTGTCATGAAATATACAGAATACTCAAAGCTGGCTACTCGTGAATAGAGAACTTGAGCAAGCACACTGGCTAATGTAATGCCAAGAACTCAGTATTTTAAGCTTCTGTTATGTTCTATAGCATACATCTACAGATGTATGCTTTCAGTCAGAACGAACACCCACATATTCAAAACAGAATACATGTTCACTAACAAATTAACCATTTGAGCAGTAAAATGTGCAGTGAATGTTACTAAAATACCAAAAAACTAAAGGACCTGCCACTGGAGAGGCAAATTCTTCCTTAACAATTACACAAACCAGATACCTAATTGAACACTGTACAAACAAGATGCATTCCCAAACCTAGAGTTACAGTACTGGAAGTTCTATATTTTTTGTTCTTTTGTTTTCTTAATTCTTATACACATTTCACTCCACATTAACATGAGTTAAAAGATAGCATAGTCCCTGGTTAAGTTTTATTTCAAGAATCTAGCGCTTTATCAACAGATCCCAAGTGCTTTAGAAGCTTCCAGATCTGACTGCTTCAATGATGAATGTTTTTTATCTTAGTACCAAAAGCTTTACTGGCTTTACACATTCTCTGCTCTTTTTTAGAACCTTTAGGAGTCTTGATCACGTAGCAACATTTCCTCTTTAAAAAGACCATTTGAAGGGTCACTCAGATTTTGCAGGAACTGAGAGGATCCGAAAGCAACACAGCTCAGATCTGGGGAAGCTTTTTGTTTTATTTTTAAAATGCTGCTTACTCCACACAGCCATTTCAAAGGCTCTGACCTCCCAAGGTTTGCAACAAACAATTTTAGGCTATATCCAAAGGCCTAAAGACTGCTGACAACCAGGTTATACTGAAAATTATTTCCCTGGAGAATTAATCTAAAATACGTTCTAT
This sequence comes from Coracopsis vasa, assembly GCA_026283785.1. Classification (NCBI taxonomy): domain Eukaryota; kingdom Metazoa; phylum Chordata; class Aves; order Psittaciformes; family Psittacidae; genus Coracopsis; species Coracopsis vasa. The sequence continues at coordinate 10,083 of JANHGB010031001.1, forward strand.
TTATTGCACTCAGCACAGCAGCACTTAAAAAAAAAAAAACTAACAGCCCACACAAGAAGGGCTGCAGGTTGTTCAACATGAAAGGCAGATCTCCATTCATGTGTCCTCCACACACACTGGACAAATTCTCTCACCATCCCAGATGTGGGTACATCTTGCATGCTATCAATCAGGACTGTCCTGGTCAGCAGAGGAAGAAAGGGGTACACTCCCAAAACGATTACATACATACTCCTCCTCCTCCCTAACAGCAGTCTTTCTCTCTTCTCTGACCCTAAGCTAAACCCAGTAATAACTGCCACTGCATTTGATCAGCAGAAGACTGGGTATGTATTTCCTGGTATTGAGGCATTAGTTAGTTCCTTTTATCCCATGGTATGATTACAGGATGCAGACACAGGGAATGAAAGCTTTCAGCTGCTTGCTACTGAAGTGTTGTTCAAGCTGAAGAGTTCATATCCAGCAGGGCAAGATAGTATTGATGACTATCAAAAATTGATGACTATCAAAATCAGCAAGTAGCATGCTGCCTCACCATGCCATGAGGGGTGTTTCTCAGAATAGTTTCTATTTGTAAGAGGGGCAGAACATAAACATTTCCCAGACATGTCCTACGCTTTTAGCTCTGCTGGTTAGCAACAGGAAGGTAGCAAAATATTCCTGTGAGCACAAGTCAGCTAAAAACCTGCAAATTACGTCGACCAAAAAGCCACTACAGTGTTGTTTATTCTACTCCAAAATTGGTGTGAGCTATAACAAGACAGACACTGACTGCAACTACACTAAGGAGGTTTGTTAGACTGTCAGTACTGTCTCATCCACAGGCTCTACTGTTACCTTGGGAATAGTGGGCCCAACAGAACTGTATACACCTCAGTAAATCTTCATCCACTTTCAACCCATGCAGTTGTAACATTACTCATAACATGATTACAACTCTGAACAAGTTGCCATCTTTTTTTAATGCTGAGATTTACATACATTACAGAGGTCTCATGACATTGTGAAGTTAATTCACCTACCAGTGCACTAACTCTCCATTGCAATTTTACCAGCTATCCCTAAGTCTGCAGAAAGGGTCATGTCATAACTTCACCTGAATGGGAAAAGATGTAAAGTTGAAGTTCTTTAAATCATAGCATGAATTTTTCAACACAAATAGTTTTGTCTCATTAGTATTATCCTGATAAGAATAATCTGAACTACTCCTTTTTGTGTGATGATATTTTCTTAAACTTCTGTTTGGTTATTTATGCATAAGCACATGCACGAAAGCCACAAAATATTCTGTTGAGTTCCCCACCAGCTGAAAAGCATTAGAATCACTACTGGTCTTACTCTTCCTGCCACAGACAAGGCTTACAGGAATAGGTTTTTGAAACTAAATTTCATGTTAAGGACAGGCTGGAGTATCTTTTACATGATATAAATGCTGCCTACCTAAACTAGGGACAGCACATTTAAGTAAATTATCATCCAGCGGAAAAACTGTTTGGGCTGTAGTAGAATTCTAATGGTGGTGGCACATTTTCCAGAGAGCAGAATTCTTCCCTATTGACAGGGAGAATAAAATTGTACTGTATGACTAAGTCACCCAATATTTGATGGTATTTACTTAGGAATTTCACTTTTATTATGCATACCTGTCTGCAGGGAGACAGAACTAGTGGGGCCTAAGTCCAGTATGAAAATATGAGCAAATGTCTTTATTCTGATTTTTGAAACATCCTCTGGGAACTCTGCAAACCCTTCTGGAAACGGAAAATCTTTTTTTTCTTGTGGGAAAATTCAGCAACAGCATGATTGATCAGAAGCTAATGTAAAATCCACTGAAGTTACAAATCCATCCCACACCAGAAAGTAGATGGTACTTTGCCAAATAGGTAGGAGGCAGAAGCATCATGACTTACAGCTTACCACAGTTACAAGCTGCACCCCATCCCTGACAAATGCCCCCTTTAATTAGGCAGCCTCTTGCAACATGGAGGCCCAAAGACTTAAATAACACAAGATCATCAGATTAACACAGATTAACAGCAAGTCCAGCCAAGTTATAATTCCTGTAAGGAATTCTTTAACCTCTGTGGAAAGCACAAGCTCCCAGCAGCTGTAATAACTCTGTAAAAAGAAAAAAAAAGTTGCGGTCTTTTAACTACTCTTTCTGTAAGGAAGAAGCGGATGCCAGTAAACTAAATCCTTTAATGATTCCTTAGGTGACCATACTATGTTAAAAGTGCAAAGACCAAGCATTCACTGGCAGAGTTTATCCCTTCCAGCATCAGGGTGAAAGGATAAAACTTAGGATGTCAAAACACCTTGGATTCAGAACCTGAACATACATTATGGGAACAAAACACAGAATCCTTATCCAACAGCATGAGAGTATCTTCACTCTTCTACTGAAAGATGCAGAGCAGGACTGAGACTTTACCCACCACCAAAGAGCTGAGGTGATTTTCTAGTCCCATGCTGCAGATCCAGAATATCGGAAGATTGCCATAGTAAGAAAAAGGCAGGGTCCAATGACGATTCTAACACCAACAGACAGGCACAGTTGATAGACGAGGCGCTTTGCCCCTCAAGAAAACAGCATCACCAAAACCAGTTTCACCATGCAGTTTCACTACAGTAGTAAAACCTGTCACAGCTATACAAATACAGGCAGTATTCTGTACTAGCATTACATTAGTTCCTTGGGCGTTCTTAGATGCATTTCTGAATTCCTGTGGCAAAAAAAATCACAACCTATGGCAAACTGACCTAGTTGGCAATGGAGTATACTTCCTCCTACTTCTCAAATTGAAACTTCAAACCAGAGTCCTCACTATACAGTCCCAAGAAAGTCTCTGCATGGAACAGATGCACAGAGTGGAGAATCACACACACATGGTGCTTACCCCAGTGTTGTCTCATCTCCTCAGCTGAGGGGGCCTTGAACATTTATATGAATATATGTGATCATGCTGCATCATGTTTCCCTTGAAAGTCCTAACAAGCAGCTTAATTTTTCACACAGATGAGGGCACTATAAATTAAAACAGATTACATGAACACTGGTATCATGGTAATCAAAGCTATGGAAAAATGCACAGCTAAGATGGATGCAATCTACCATATCATAACACAGACAGCATTTTTTCAATGCAATTATTTTCTCTTCCATGACAACAAAAAGTGTTAATAGACACAGGACTTCACACTAAACACATTCATTAAACTCCCCACAATACATACAGATATGCTAAAAGGTACTCCACAACAACATCTATTTTGATTAGCTTTGAGAGAGTCAGGTTACTTACTGGTATTCAAAATTTGTCCCCAACTCAAACTGTTAGAAGATTAACAATCAAGCAATTCCCCATTTTTCTCTATGCCACAAGAGAAAGTATAAATTAAGGCCTTTTGGCATTGTTTCAGTTCAGACTCTGGTGTTTCACTATTAAATTACCATAGAATCATAGAATGGCTTGGGTTAGAAAAGACTTTAAAGATCATCCAGTTCCAACCCACCTGCCACGGGCAGGGACATCTCCCACTAGACCAGGTTGCTTCAAGCCCCATCCAACCTTGCCTTGCACACCGCCAGAGATGGGCAACCATAGCTTCTCTGGGCAACCTGTGCCAGTGTCTCACCACTCTCACAGTAAAGAACTTACAGAACTTACTGGTCTAGCTTGCTGCCTGAGTCATCACCTTCAGAATTTGTACTGGCCCAAAACCTGAACCAGCCAGCCAACATATGACCAGTGATAAACAGGTACCATCTTAAAATTATTCAAGTGATTATTTCCACAGATTGAAGTTACATACATTAATAGCTCATTAATATCCTGTGCAGGCCAACCTCTTCTGCAGAATCAGCTACTACAAAAGATAAGAATTTCATAAGTCAGATATATGCATATCTCTAGCAAAGTTAAACAAAAGCAATAAGCCTTTACAATAGTGGTAGACAAGCACATCAGTGAAAAAATCAAACACTGCTCACAGCACTTACCTCCTGTTGTTGCAGGGTCTTTGAGCAGTCAGCCCACAGCTCTTATCAGAGTTCCCCAGAACAAATGTCTTCAGAAAGAAGCTGCCTATTATACCAACCCTAGCTACAGCTGGATGCCACCAAGAAATCTTATCAGCTGCCAGGCAAACAAGATCACTATATGAAATTATTATGCAAACAGCACAGTCTCAAGAAAAATGTAACCTTTTAGTGTCAATCTTTCTCGCAAATTACTTCCATATATTTGTTCTGCACAGCACTAGTTGATACAGTGATATGATTACAGGCACAGGGTCAAATATACAGAAAGCATTTTTACCCCCTGTTTATCCAGTTTATTTTTACCAGTTTATTCTAGCCAGAACTGGTAGTAAGTCCAGGAAATCACAAGACCACTCTTTATAACCCAGTTAAGGGGAAAAAAAAATAGTGCCATGCAGGGATTTTCAATGGCTTCCAGCCCTTGGGGACTGATAATTATCACAAAGAGCTGAAAAGGGTACCTGAAGAAATAATCCTACTGTCAGGACATTTAATTCACACCACTTTGGGCAGCAGGATCTACAGATCAGAAGCATTTATAACCACTGTTTCATTAAATGCACATATGCTAGAGACAACTATACAGCTGCACTTGCTCTAGTAATTTGAAATCCAGCATTCTGCAGTGATGCAAAATAAACCAATGGGTAACCAAAGATCACCCTATTAACCTACAGCTTCACAAGACTTCTGTGGCCTGCACCTTTCTTCTGGTCTTAAGGACAGTCCTGTTCTTCATTTTCTAGGTAAAGAGAGCATGTTACCCTGTCCCTCTAGCTCTTGCATTTGACCATTTGTTTTTTTCAGCTGAGTATTACTGGATCTAAGAAGTACCATCTCCTTCCCTCTCAAATGCTGGCAATTCATACATGCTGTCACAAATACGCAAGAAAATAAGGGCAGACTCCCTTTGATTTCTCTCAAGTGAAACGACAGATGTAGGTGTAAGAGAGATAAAATAAGAGGCACTTTATCTTTCCAATCATTTGGCAGTTCTACTCAGTATTATACATCTTAAGATTTGCTTATTATTCTACCTGTTGTTACAAATGAAATGAGACGCATAAATATAGCGCATCAGTTTTACAGACATTAGAGTTCATTTTACATCATTAGAGTTCAAACATGCTGAGAATGGATGGTTTTCATTTCCATCTAAAAAGGCTTCCTCTTTTGCTCATAAAATACAGCCTCCCTGCCCACTGTAGCTGAAAGCACTTTACCTCCAGGCTAAAAAAGGTGGCTTTCCTTTTTTCCTTCTAGAGCACTAAAGAAGAATAAGAGTTTATTTATACTTAGGACACACCTACTGGAACCCACATATATATGCTTAAAACCCATGTATTTTCAAGCTTTACTGCACTGTCCCAAGACTTTACCTGCTTTCCTGGGAAAAGCTGCTTATAGCCTGTTAAGAGTCAGGGCGGAAGATTATTTGATTAGGTGTCAGCCCTCACCCTGAGTTTAACAGAGAGATGAATGTTCCATACAAATTGCACCTAGGTATGTTTTTGAGTAAGGGATGTCTACATGAGGACCAGCACAAGGCAAGACAAAGAAGGATACACTTAGGGGATCAAAGATGCATGCTGTATTAAAAAATAAAAAGAACTAAAAATTCAGGGACAGATTAGGCATCACAAACAGCATTTTAAAACAGGCATTCTAAGACCTACAGCTAGAGTCCAGACACATAAGCTGGAGCATGGAAATTGTTTTCCAAACATTACGTCAAGCCCTATGCAAATCACATCATTATTGTTAATAACACTGAAGAACACAAACAGGTACAGAGTTTACATATGTTTATTTATCTGTAGCTAAACCAGCTTCCAATTATATGGGTACACATATTTATCCTAGTTTGAATGGTTGTAATTATGCTGCAGTGGAGTTTCACCAAACCCAGAAACTGACAAAACACATAGTTGTCTGAAACTTATTCTAAAAACATATTCAAGTATCAGTATTTCCAAAATTACTAGTCAGAAAATAATGCAAATTGTTAAATGCAAGTCATGGTTTTTAGCAGACTCTAATCCACAGGCTAACAAATGCCATCTTGCATTTTTAACACCTTTTAGAAGTCAGATATAAAAGAAAAGCTATTTTGACAAATATGCACAGCAGAAAGGAATTAAAAACTAATTAGCTCATATTTGTACTGCATCTAGAGGTTCAAAACTACTAGCAGTGACATATCTGCATTAAAAGGTATTTTTTTTTTCCAAGGTCTTGGCTGTCTGCACTTGCAACTTAAAAAGGTAACAATTAAGCTATTATATTCCTCATTTCTGTTTATTTTAGTCCCATTACATTATGCAATAGAAATTCTAGCCATAATCATTTAGCCAACTTCATTTAGCTGATTTTACTCCAGATTTGCATCAGCTAGATAAGCCTGCAGAGAGAGAGATATAAGCAGCAAGACTTGTTTATGTCAGAATTTATTTTTCTTTAGGAGATTTTAAGTTGTTCATTTTTAATTTTAATTTTTTTGGCTTGAGTCCAGTCAGTTTTAATATTAGCTTTCAGTGAAATCTAGGAATGTTTTATTTCTAGACATCCTAGCAACTAGAATTGGGTTTTTTTGGGTTTTTTTTCCCCAAAAAAGAAAAGTTGTCCTAGCCACCCCTACCTGTTAATAAGAAAAGGCAGCAGATCCCTTCCCTGGATCAGGCCATTCTACCATGTATAACCTCTCACTGTGGCCAGGCCCAGATTCTTACAGCGAGGCCTTTTTTGTTGACTTGCTATTAACTTAAAGCTTACAGTCATGCCTCAGTGTTTGGTTTACTTTTTGCTGGTGCAAATTACCTTCTGTTCTCCACTGCTTAGTTTCACTCATCACCATGTTCTTAATTTACTTATTTTATTGCTAGATTTTTTCTGCACAATCTCCTTAGTCCACTCTTCGTTCTTCCTGCTCAAGCTCACCCCTTTTTGCAGATGCAAAGGCGTGCTGGATATCAGCTTCTGAACAGAACCCTCGTCAGTCATTAACAGTTTCTAAGAATGGCACATTTATTGCTGCACTTTGCTTCAATCTGTTAAATGAGAAATTCTGATCTGTTCTTGAACTTCACAGTCACCCTTCATTATCTAGGTTCCCGATTAGGCTTCCATACAGGAGATGCCCCATTCCTCTTAGCATTTGAGCATCAGCATTTGATGTCAAGATTCCAGGTTTCTCCAGGAAATCTGAAGGTAACTTGTGCTAGCCCTCAACCAGCTCAGACTCCCACAAACAGGGCAACAGTGATGCAGCAGCTCCTTTTCCAGAAGAAGCTGAAGGGAGAGGAAATTACCATTTTAATCTGGAAAGCTCATGCTCAGCTACGGTCCTAAAAAAAATTAACCTGGTTTTAAACTAATAATTCAGCCTTCCCTTCCCCTACCAATTAGGTTGTCATTCACCTTGAACTTGGCAGAATTGATGGGCGTTTCAGTGGCAAAATATGTAGCTATTGTGAGCCAAGGATCAAATGCCTGAAAAAAACCATCAACATGATACTGAATCTTCTCTTTGGCAGTACTAACAGAACAATATTTTATACGCAATTATTGTTTTTGCATCACCACTTCGTTTGTCACAGCATTATGTGCTGTGTCGTGGTGCTCCATAATAAACACATTCAGCAGAACAAGCACAGAAAGAAGGGCAAAACCAGCAAAAGGAATATAAAATCAACCAATCTTTACTCAGTATTCTGCTTTACCCTTCACAGAGGTTTTTAAAGGTGTCATCTGGCCTACTTAAAGCCTTACAATATATAGAGATCACTCCCTCAGGGGCAGCCTTACTTATGCAAGCAGTTGCATTGCCCTACATCTTGCCTCAAAGGGGTTACTAAGACTACATCTTTCATCTTCACTTGCATTTAACTGTATCAGTCCTTCTAGTTTGCAAAATACTCAGGGTACAAAGCATTAGCTACCAGCATCAAATCACAAATGTGCACATAAACACTTTCATCACAGCACAATTTAGTTTTATATAATTCACTGTTAACACTGCAGAAACAGAATATCCCAAAATCTGTGAAGTACTGAGCATCTTTCAACCCAGCCTTTTATAACATAACATTAAAACCCTGAGCAAACAGCCAGATGAAGAAAGGAGGCACCACTCACAGCTGTGCTTCCACTAGCCACCTGTGCTGAACATTCTGCAAGAGTTTTGTTATATTCTTCCACAGACAGCAGAATCCACGCAAGAGTAAAGACGGAAACTCGAGCATCAAGGGCTCCAACAGCCTAAGCAGGGTGTGTGTGGAGGAACACAGCCAAACAGCAGCTCTAGAGCACCTGAGAGAACCTCTCCCCGGGCAGAGACCTAAAGCAGCAAACACAGATCTATCTTGTGGCAACATTCAATATCCAAGGCCCTCCAAAGGGAACCCTCACACC
>JANHGB010031002.1:0-11342 GCA_026283785.1 Coracopsis vasa
CCCTTTAACCCTGACCCACAAACTCTCTATTGACTGCTCACCTGTCCCCAGACAGAGTTCCATACTCTCCAGCCTATTCCTAACATAAATAGCAACACCCTTACCCCTCCTGCCGGGACTTTCTTTTCTAAAGAGCCTGTAACATACCATTCCAACACTCCAGCCATAGGAGCCATGCCACCATGTTTCTGTGGTGTCTATTATATCATACCGCCGTAGACGTGTGCACACCTCTAATTCCTCTTGCTTGTTCCCCATGCTACGGGCGTTTGTATAGACACATCTGAGCCGAGCTCCAAATGAAGCCAGCTCATTGGCTGGAGCAGCTGGAATACCTCTACATTGCTCCAAGCGTTTATTGGCAAGAGGCAGACACCTGTTTACTGAGGGCAGAGCATGTCCCAGGGCAAGGATTGCCCCCACTCGGTGTACCAGCTCGACTGTCACTCCTTGAACTTCCACTCCTGGCAGCACATGGGGCAGTGCTGCTGCACCTGCCGGCGAGTTCAGCCACTTGAGGATCTAGTGCGTGTGGAAGCAGTGTGAGCACTGCCCCTACACCAGCAGGCAGTTGTCCCTGGGCACCTTGCAGTTGGGGCAGCAGCCGCTAAATGCCATCCAGCAGATGCCGGAGTTCTCATCATTCACCACCCACAGCCAGGACGCGACCCCGTGCCAGCTCCACATGTGCACCCGCATCACAGCTGTCAGGACTCCACCTCCGCTGCTCAACCACCATGAAATCAGAACGCCGCTCAACCACGACTAATCAGAAAGGTAAAAGAAAAAAAACTCATAGGTTGAGATAAAGACAGTAACCCAATCTCCTTACGACCACCATCACCCTAAAAATAAACAAAACCAAAGAAAAACCCAACACCAAACCCAAGAAAAGCAGGTGATGATTAAAAACCAATAATTGCTCATCACCAGCTGACCAATGCCCTGCCAGACCCAGCAAACTTAGCTCCCTAGCTTTACATGCTGAGCGCAACGTCATATGGTATGAAGTATCCCTTTGGTCAGTTGGGTCAGCTATCCCAGCTGGGTACCCTCCAAACTTCTTGTGCACACCAAGCCTATTCACTGGCAGGCCAGAATGAGAAATAGAAAAGGGCTTAAGCCATGACAACTGTGTATGCACTGTTCAGTAATAACTAAGCCATCAGTGTGTTATCAACACTGTCTTCATCATAAATCCAAAATACAGTACCACATAAGGCACTAAGAATAAAACTAACTCTAGCCCAGACAAACCCAGTAATTTCTCTAACTCATGAAAGCTTTAGAAGAAAAAGTGTTTCTTGCAATAATAAGCAGATCATACATGATATAGAGAAAAAAATCAGAGGCATGGCCATCTCAAAGTGCTGACAGCTTCATGGTCCAAGCAAATCTTGAATTAACAATTGCTGAATTGAGTTGAGTACTTTATTTTTTCTGCTGGTGCAATAATAAGAAATGATGTTGTCTATTCTCCTAAACATAGCTGTTATTTTTCTTCAGAGCAATCCTGACAAATTTACTACCTCTTTTAGAAAAAAATTGAAAGTCACAGCTCTGATTTGTTTAATCCTTATATTTTTATGTTGTTGAAAGTGAATACAGCAATTTTGAAGGCTCTTTGGGCTGCTAGCCCATTCTGCCCTTGACTCAACTAATTTATACAGTGTCCTGTAGGGTCTTAACCTTGAGTTTTCAGCAGATCCATCATTTTTACTGTGATAGATCAGATCTGAGGTAGAGTGAATTTAATTTTTTTTTTTATTTATGAACTGATGACACTTCATTGCAACAAAAAGAAGAGAGGGTCCTACAAGGTCCTATACAGCCTGTTCCTTGTGGAGGAGATAACTGAAATTTTGGATGTTCTAAAAGCAGAAGGAGGCTAAAAGTTTGTATCCATTTTAGTATGCACTAGTTTCTTCCAAGATGTACATAGCTTTAAAGGTCTTTAGTCAAATAAAGCCTTAAGCTTGTAAAAGGATGTCGCCTTACTTACACCAACAAGTAAGCAAGGACTTGAGTACTTGCTTAAGTGTCCTCCCAAACTGGAAAATAAATGCTTCTAAAATTAAAATGACTTGATAGGCAGAGTACAAAGGAAAGTAAGTGGAAACAGCTTCTAGCTTTTGAACAGCACTGGACTGGAAAATAGTTCCTTCATAATCATAACATGGTCTGTAACTTATAGCTTTTGGAAGTCTGTTGCTAATTTACATTTCTGAAATGTATGTCTGATTGTAAAGCTAACTCTTATTACCTCTCAAGAACTAGGCATAAGTATGTTGTATTAATTCAAGATTCTTTGTTCTAACATTGAAAACCAAAAACGTACATTTACAATTTTCAAGTAATATCGTGTTTTGAAAGCACATGGAAAAATCATTAACCATAGCTAAGGTCGTTGCGTTAAAAGACCCTGCTGGTAATAGAGGTGATTACAAGCATCACCAGAAAGACATGAATAACATGGAGATGAGGGAGAGATAACAGGGAGATGAGGGGGACAGGAAAGCTGGTGTTCTGCTTTACCATCTGTGGAAGTGGCCTAATGAGGAATGAATGTTGTCTGAGTGATACACTGATATTTTTCTTTTCTATTCAGCAATACTTACTGGTGGCATTATGACCCAAACAGCATGGAGAAATTCTCTGCACCACATGGCAAGCCCAGTTCCTGCAGTTGATATTTTAAAACAAAGCTGGAATGAACCTCACATTCTTTCCTGATGCTAGTCTGGAAACTTGAATAGTATTTGGGTGATGCCAATGAAGAGCAAGAGCTGACACCACCATCCTGTAAGAATCTTTGCAATAATATGTTGGATACAAGATAGTTTAAGTAGTTGGGAGTTTAAGGGAATTGGGTTTGGAGGTTGTACTTAGGAAAACACAGGGGTGTTACGAACAGCTAGCTCAATAATAGCATATTATTTAACACATACTTGACATCAAGTTGGTTACAATACTGCAGACTGCTGCATTTGCCTAGATAATGAACTAACTGTTCATCTCATGCCTGTGATTTCCTAAGTAAAACATCATTTACAACCACATTTACCACATACTCTGAGATGGCATCTCTTGTTTCATCATATCACAGTTTTCTTAGGCAACACATCAGCAGATATTGAGACATCTCTACTAGCTCAACTTCCAATTATTAGAAATGTAGATCCTAATATTTTTATCTCGTTACACACTCTTTTTATCTTCTGAAATGTCCTAGGAACTGTGACCCTTTTAGTGTTGATAGCTTTTTTTAACAGCTCTTCCAAAATTTAGACAGAAAAATCATAGAATCATAGAATTGTGTAGGGTGGAAAAGACACTTAAGATTATTGATTCCAAATGTACACCAAACACTGCCAAGTCCACCAGTAGACCACATCCCTAAATGTTGTATCTACACATCTTTTAAATACCTCCAAGGCTGGTGACACAACAGCTTCCCTGGGCAGCCTGTTCCAATGCTTAATAACCCTTTCAGTGAATAAATTTTCCCTAATACCCAATTAAAACCTCCCTGGCACAACTTGACACCATTTCCTCTTGTCTGTCACTTGCTACATGGAAGGAGAGACTGACACTCACCTTGATGTTATGTCCTCTCAAGTAGTTGTAGAGAACAATAAAGTCTCCCCTGACCCTCCTTTTCTTCAGGCTAAACAACCACAGTTTCCTCAGCCAGTCTTCTCTAGACCCTGCACCAGCTTGTTGCCTTTCTTTGGACACACTCCAGCACTTCAATATCTTTCTTGTGGTGAGGGGCCAAAACTGAGCATAGTGTTCAAGATGCAACCTCACCAGTGCCAAGTACAGGGGGATGATCACTTCCCTCGTCCTGTTGGCCACACTATTTCTTATACAAGCCAGGATACTATTTGCTTTCTTGGACACCTGGGACACCTTGGACACTTGTTGTCCCATTGCAACACTAATGCTGCCTGACATTTTGCAATGGTAGTATTTACCAATAACTTAAAATTGATGAAGCACAAAATATTTAAAATCAAGCCTCATTGTTCTAAAATGTTTATGTGCATTGACTTTTAGACTGAATGTAGTATCTTTTCTTAAAGAAAAGACACACCTGTTCCAGAATGTGAAGATCTAAAAATATTCCACATTCCACTCCCCTACTGGACAAGGAGAACTACAATAAACTACCAGTAATTCACCCTGTAGCATATAAGCAAAGCAATCATATTTCCTATTTTGTGGCATATCGTCACATATCTGTATCTGAAACTGAACAGAAAAAATTGTACCTATTATCACACGGAGTGAAATTGCGTTTAATAATTAGAGCTTATCATCTTGCTCCAAGGTGTGCTGCATGCTAGTGCCTTCAGATAACATGCGAAATAAGAGAATCAAAGGATGACAACTTATCTACATGGTTATTTCTATTTAAAAGCTTTTACTTCAACTGCATTTCTATCATTTCTTCTTTCTGCACTTTATGCAAGCTGAACTTCAGCACTAACTTTGATAGTTCATGTAGTTAAGTAGTGAATAGCTTAACCTTAAGTAGGCCAAGGATTATTAACTTCACTTATTTTTTTTACTTTAATCCCTTTTCCAAGTTTAATTACCAGAGGTGGTTATTAGCTAGTTTATTGAAAAAACACAAACCTCTGCAGAGAATGAAAAGTCTTATATTTAAACAGCAGGGTTACAGATCAAGGGACTCCAAGTCAGTTGTCAGCTCCATCACAGTATTATGCTAATGTGAAGTAGTTAACAAAACGAAATACACTGTATATACAAGCTTAGTGCAACTTATGTTCTTTCTGGAAGGAATGGTTGACTTACAGTAGCAAACTCTTTCTTCTGCCCTTTTATCTTGCATAGGGATTTTACTAACTAATGCAGTGAATTCTATCCTCAGCAGTAGTGAATACCAACAGCTGTGCAGATAACTCCTGACTTCGGAAGGGCTGAGCTATCCATCATTCTTAATGTTTATTGGTGCATAATATATATTTCTGCTCCCTAGCCTCTGACTCTGATCTAATGCTTTCATCTGCTCCAGTTTCATCCCATGCACATTTCCTAAATAGCAGCTATGCGTAGTTCCAGTACCTGCTCACTCATTTTTTGTATGGTTGATCTTTAGGAAGTTTTTATAGATCTTGTTTGTGAAATATCTGTGCCTCTGGGTCCTACTGACAGCATTGCATAACTAAGTTCTCTTTTGTATAGCTGGTTGCAGGCTTTGAGAATTTTAGATCAACTCTGCTTTGTCCATAGACGTCTTCAGGAGAGAGACTTTTCTATGTGTTCAGCACCAAGTAAAAAATTAAACAGTGAACTTAGCTGTTCCCTCAGGTTGCCACTGTGCTATAAAACCATGTTCACACAAGTTTACTTTGAATCCACAATTTTATGCAATTTATAGTAATGATGATTCTGCTAGATGTACAAAATTCAGTACAGTTCATCAGTAAGAAAACTTCTACAATTGAGCCAAAATACATGTAACAAGCCAACCCCGTTAGCATTTGAAAACAAAACAAGTGGCAAAGTATAAATTGGTTGATCAGTTTCAATTAGCAAATTGCCACCAGGTGTCTTGAGCTAATTAAATGGGAAAGAGTAGTTTTGCACCTTCCTTTTTCTGTAAGTTAAAAAAGGAGAAGGTTCAAGTTTCTGTTCATGGTGTATGAAAATTCAAAAAATAAGGTTGGTTTATTTTTAATTGTAATAGAAACTCTGCTTCCTGTTTAAAATATAGTACGGAAGGAAGGTCTGGCCTTCAGGAAGTGAATGAACTGTAGTCAGGAACCAACAAACAATCAGAAGTTTAGTGCCAAGGATATTTGAGAAAGGAATCGTGCAGGTTTGCCCTAGGGCTTAACTTTTTATTTAGAGTATGGTGTCATGAATCTGACAGTCAATCTGTCATTTATGAGGTCAGCGAGTGGCGGATGAGATTCTGAACAATGAATGAGAAATTTTAGGAGTGAATCAAAAAAGGTTTCTTGAAGGCAGCAGTATTTAAGAAAATATGGAATAGAGTGAGTGACTTTTGTTTTGTAGGTATTTCTTCTAACACTGAGCTGTTTTTGCCTGGTGTTCTGCTAGGCTCTGAAGAGAATTTTTAATTTGTGGTTGTTTTTTTTTTATTTGAATAGTTCAGGGCTGAGAAAAAAAACCACCTGATTTTCTCAGCATGAACTGTGTTTGAAGCTGAGGAGAAATCTGAGGTCAATAGTTATGAACTTCTAACTGCTGTTGTAGTCTTAAGACAGAATGCAAGAAATTTCAGGGGTTTGTGCTTTTAGTTGTATACTTGCATAAAGAACTAAATTTGCTGATGTCTGTGACTCTAAAAGTGATGCTCAGCCTTACTAATTGACTACTTGTAGGTGTTCATAGAGAAGTTCTGTCTAGTGCAAGCTATATTTAATCTGCTCTTTTTTGCTATATTTATGTGCCCTGGTGTCTAAAGAGATTCCCAACTGGCTGTAGCTGTTACACTATGGCTGTGTTTAGAAATGCATGGTTTTAAACAGGAATCTAAGAATTAATCTCTACTAAATGGCTCTTTGGGTCTGAACAAATAGCTTGGTTCTTGATCTAGAAAAATACTTCTGCAGCTGCATACTTCTTGGTTGGTCTCATAGAGGCTGAAGTCATAGTGCTTAATTGGACGAGTTTGGATATATTTGCTAGCACTTGAACTCTGTTATCTGTGAGCTACCTTTGTACAACTGCCAGCCATAGAGCCAATATGCTGAAGCTTTTATATCCTGCCATAGCAAGATAGTTCCCACAGTTCAGTGCTCAACTCAATATTTAGCAGTGTGTCTTTAATACTGAGAGATGCATCACTAAGTGAACTTGGTTTCAGGAAAGTATGAATTTATAGATTATTTATTTGAGTTATGTTTTAAACCCAGCTGGTGACTAAATACCATGCATTTCTTGCTCAACTCTCCCCTTCCCCCCACGCCAGTTGGGATGGGGAGGAGAGTCGAAAGAATGTACACCCTGCGGGTTGAGGTAAGAACAGGTTAATAACTAAAATAAAATGTAGTGCTAATAGAAAGAATACCAACAATAATAATAATAATAGGAAACAACCAGAGAAGAAATGAAAGCTTGGAAAACAGAGATATGCACAATACGGTTGCTCACCACCCACTGATTAATACCCAGCCCAGCTGAGTAGCTATAGGTCTCTTCTGGCCATTTCCCCCCAGTTTATATACTGGGCGTGATTTGCTGTGGTATGGAACCTCACTTTGGCTAGTTTGGGTCAGATGTGCTGTCTCCGCTTCCTCCCAGCTTCTTGCGCCCCTCCTCACTGGTAGAGCATAAGAGACTGAAAAGTCCTTGATCAAAGTGCGTGCTACTTAGCAACAACTAAAACATCAGTGTGTCATCAGCATTGTTCCCAGACTGAAGCCAAAGCCCAGCACTGCACAAGGACTAAGAATAAGAAATAACTGTTACAGCTGGAAAATAAGGGAATTTCTTAACCATTTTGACTAAGCTTCCTGCCATATCCACACATACTTGATGAAAAATTATTTAAATTAAAGATTAATTTTTACTAGGCTGTGTGACAATAAACATAATAAAATAATACACCTTTTAAAAAACCATAGTTGCGTGAATTTTTCTGGCATTGTAAATATCTGGTCAGTCTAGCTGGAGAACTGAGGGGGTTGGTAGAGGTGGATGAGTAGTTATCATTAGCCACAGCTGATATTTCTTCTCTGCCTTGCTTACTCAACATGTGAAACATCATAAATCCACCTGAAACAAAAAAGACATTAGCTGTATTGGAGGATTAAGCTACGTGGGAGATATCCACTTTGAAGGAGTTACTGTTGTTTTTTTAAAGCCATATTTTTTTTTTTTTAATCACAAGTTTAACTTTATTTCCTATTGTGATATATTTTACTATTTAGTAAGAACTATCTTCAATCATTCTTGTTACACATTCTTTTAACACATTCTGATTTTCTGCAAGCTCATTTTCCCTTTGCTGTTCTTCAGCAAGTTGGTTTAATTCATCTTCTTTTAACTCTAGGTGAATCCAAGTTCTTAAGTATCCGTCTCTAATTAATCAAACACAACAGTTTGTGCAAGAATTAACACTTGAGCTTTGTTTTTCAAAGCTTTAAAAGCTACGGATTCATTGCTTTCAAACACCATTTGTTATATTATTAATTCCCAAATCTCATGCCACAAGAATGTATTCAAGGGCACCTTGCATGTTGAAGCTCTTGCAAAAATTCGTGCACTGATGATTTGTGTGATTTGTCAATCACTTTAAGTAAACACATCAAAGTTAGTTGTAAATAAATCATCCTAAAATTGCCAATTATTCCTTGGTCTAGTAGTTGTAAAAGTGAGGTAGTGTTTGGCAAAAAAACACAAATAGAACTTTTGGATGCAAATTGCAAAGATGAGATAGATGTCTTGGTACATTAACTAGAATCAGTAAGGCTTTAAATATCAGTTTATTCACATAGGAACACTGCCCAGTATTGTAGCTAAGGCAGTCTATTAAGCAGTCTTTTGTAACTTAGAAATTAAGCCAGGCCTTTGCATCAGCTGCTACTGAACATGTGAGTGTGTAAGCTTAAGCCCTTACCCATCCTTCAATCTTATAAATGGTAAACTAATACAGAACTAAACTCAAAGCTACCAGTAGCATTGCTGCACAATGTTCAAGGCTGTGAAGACCATCCAGTTTTCATTTTGAAGTTTATATTTCTCAGTGACAACGGTTCTTCATGGTACATGTATCCAAAAGTCCTGTTTCACTCATATTGCATATCTGTTGTCATCTGCAGCCTCTAACTCTATCTTTCAGATAATCAGGTAAAGCCTTGAGACTGGCATTTTCTGACTGTGCTGTAAAAGCTGCTATGAAAAGACAGTCTCTCCTAATCACCTTTTTCATCCTTTACTGACTTGAAGATTATTGTTTGTTGAAGTGCTACTATATTATTAATGTAGTTAAGACTAACCTTTCAATGCTTCTGCCAAATCAAAGTAGAACTTAATAGCACACAGTTCTACCTTTCATCTGCTATCCATGGTGAAGGTTTTGCTGTTTGGTTTTTTTTTTAATTTAACAGCAAATATCTCCTCATGTGGTTGGTTATGTTCATGGATAAATCACTGTTTTGCACTGAAATCTTTCTCAGTGATTCAGTGCTTACTGCATTAATCTTATGCTAGATTCGGTCACATTATGACAATTGACAGGAGCTAATGATGTTTCACTGTTCACAAGACCTTGCAGTATTTCTAACTTTGTTTCTAGTAATGGTTATGGCTTTTGTTAGTATCATCTGTTGGGATTGGCATACACTTCTCTTTTCATCATATTTCTAGGAAGTTTTGAGTACTTTACACTGAGGTACTCCAAACCAATGCCTATCTCCTGGAATATGTGCTGCCAACTTGAACTCCAAATTTGTATTTTACCTGCAGTGCTGCTCACATTCTACCTGATGCACATGTCCGTTGCTATGTTATTGCGATGCTTTACTTTTTTACTCTCACTCTTTCTTTTTCTGTAATATTTTTTCCCAAACAGCTCCTGTATTAATCCTTGCCAATACTTGCATGTTTGTTTGTTTGTTTGTATGTATGTTTGTATGTTTTTTGTTTCTTTTTTGTTGTTTTTTTTTTTTCCCCTGTGTGTTAAAGGTATTGCTCAGGTGGTAAATCAGCAACCAGAACTGTTTTTTGGAAATGACTTATGTACTTAAGCAGGTTTAGGCCTAGTTGGTTTAGTCCAAAAGTCAAGTGGAATGAATTACAGAATCATCTACGCTGCAGCAGCTGAATTTACACTTATGTAGCTCTCTAGTATCACTGCCTTGGGCAAAGGTGGTTTGGAAGTTGTGGGAAGACGCTTTAAATATCATAATTACTTAAGTTTGCTGAGTCTGCATGAGGAAAATGTGAGAGGTAAATGGAAAACTGAACGTCTTTCAGGTGGGTGAGAGCAAGAAAGGAGGTGTCAGTTGTTAATGTTACCTATGACTTAATTATGCTTTAAGTGGTAGTGGTGGTCTGGTTTTGTCTCCTGATCTGTGAGAGATGGTACAGGAGTGATTCCTCTCTTACTTCTCTGTTATCATAACTGAAGGGTCACAACTGGAGTTGTACTTTTGTGTTTGTGCTATTTCCTACCAATATTTATGAATGTTGGATGCATACTCCTTATTATTCTTTAAATCTCTAGCTAGTGCTCAAGGTTCCATTCTTCTGGGGATCAGTAACACCCTTTCATGGTTTCACTTATGTTGGGGCTGGAGTGGACAGAGGGTGGCTTCTGTTGCTTTCCTGGCTTTACATTTATTTGTACATCCTACAACATTATTACACATATATATACATAGAGTGCAAAATTCAGCTTCATATAACTTATCTGATTGCTCACAGTGTGTCTAAAAGTGTCACTCCTTTATGCAACAGATTACTGGAGTGCTTGAGTCATTTTGGTGTTTACAAGTTAAGAAGACATTACTTGAAGAGCCAGATCTGCCACATCTGATGAGGGCTTAACCTTAGTAATATTTTTTCATAACTGAGTAGAAGGAAAAAAAAAAAAGAATTCCTAGAAAATATAGCATAATGGCCAACCTAGCGACAAGTGAGTCCTTTGGTTGCTCTGGCTCTTAGCACCCTTGTGCTTGTTTCTTATCTTTAGATAAAGATGATCATGATAATCTTGGTGTAAGCCATGTTGTAAAGAGAATAAATGTGCTGTGCAAAATGAGTAAATCCATCTGGGGCACTAAGATACTGTTGAGGGCTGTGTGGGAACTGGGGATAAGGGACCTGAATCCTAAAAGCAATTGAGATGACTTTTCAATCTACAGTTAAGTGAGAAAACACAGAATCTGCTAACATCATACATTTTCAGGACAACACTACAGTTTTCTCTTCTATTGAAAATATGATCTTCAACCTCTCTTATTCAAGGAATTCCCCCCTGCCCAGGAGGAAAAATGTTTCTTTTTTTTTTAATAAAACGTTTAATATTATCAGTTTTAATAGGACACATTAAAGTCATTGATCTTTGTGTCAAAATTTAGAAAATACTGCGAGGATTCTTGGTGAGCTATGTATTATGAATTATAGGGGGTTTACCTCACTTTGAGTACTATTTTGCTAATAACTATACAAACACTTCAGCTAGTGTTTGTATGATGTCTGAGATCCTGTTTCTTGATAGCAATCACAGTAAAAAGGAAAGCTTACAGAGTTCTGAAATTCACGTTATAGAATCATAGAATAGTTAGGGTTGGAAAGGACCTTAAGATCATCTAGTTCCAATCCCCCTGCCATGGGCAGGG
>JANHGB010031002.1:11442-52322 GCA_026283785.1 Coracopsis vasa
CCAGGCTGAAAGTCAAAAACACAGCACTGCACCAGCTACTAAGGAGAAAAATAACTGCTACTGCTGAACCCAGGACAGTATCCAATACACAACAGCAGTAATCAGGTGGAATATTCTCTTGAGAAACAATAGCAATTCACATCTAGCGATGCATCAATGTATCAACATGCTAATTTGTACCTAGGTGAAAATAGTAAATAAATATACCTCTAAAATGCTATCTTCTTCCTATGTAATTTGTGAGAAACTCATGTGCCAGGCTGAGCTTTCTTGGCACAGTGACCACTATGAAATTAGGTCAAGTCCCTCACGCTTCCCCACTCAGTTTGACATTGGAGACAAAACATTGCAAGAGCCACTGAAGTGAACTGGAGTCAGTAGCAGCAGTGAACTTAACTCCTGTCAAATATACTCTATAATGTTCAATAGCCCATATAATTGCACATCTCTCTACTGCAGAGAATTTCATTTCTGATAAGGGAGAAATTTCACAGCAGAAAAAAATAGAAACTAGGAATATCGTTTACTTTTAACATTTGCTCACTTCATTTTTATTAGATGGAAACAATGAAGATTGTAACTCTGAACATATATCCTTCACTGTCACACAGACGATAAGCAAAGCTTTTATACAAAAGTACACTAATTGAATCTCTCTTCTATTTACAAGTTGCTTGCAATTTTGGCAAATGCCATTATTTAGGCTGGCTGACTAAATATTCTGTGAGAAGGGGTTAAATCCTTGTTAAATGCTTCAATTCAGCTATTGAAGCTAGTGCCAACTCAGAGTCCTATCTGGCTAAATGCAATGCCTACAATCAGCTTATTGAAACATAATACTAGTTTAAAATCCAGCGCATCATGCATTGTTTCTATCAGCAAACAATTAACTAGAATACTTAGAGACTAACATGTCTTTATGCAGAAAGCAAAGTGAACACCTTAGAAAACATAACTTGCCAAACACAAGAGGAAAGCTTAGAACATCATTATTTACAGTAGTAGTTTGCATCGGGATGGCAGTAGCTAACAATATCACCAGAAACAAAAACAAGATACATTGCAACAGAACAGAGAAGGAAGGGCAGAACTGGAAGAAAAGCACTTTCCTGTGTAACAAAGTGTGCCATTCTAAATTAGACCTGTCAGCTAGAGAGTACTTAGAGACTTTTACACTGTAAACTATTTAGACAACTGATTGACAAAGGATAATTAGCAGATCCCTATATACCAAGGTGACTGTGACTAGCCATAAGCAAAAAAACAAAAAAAAAAAAACCTCCTCAGACCATACTGTGAAGGAGGAATCAAGTTCTAGATATATTTTGAGATTCCATGATAAGAACAAGATTAGATTTATAGCAAGTGTCAAGTATTTCAGGAGCAACGAGTCACTACTCATGTAAAGTTCTGAGTTTATGTGACTTTTCACCCTGCGAATCCAAGTGATTGCGCTCTTGCTTATGGGCCTGCTTGGGACAGAGTTCTTGATTTATGTTATCTTTACATCAATATCAAAGCACAGAAAATGCTCTAGATGTTAAGACTAACAACAATTCACTGCACAGGGTTTTTTAAGTGGCCAAAAGATTTAAGTAATAACCATTATAGTATGGCAGTCCAGGAGCTTGCTGGTGGATTCTTTGTCTCAAACCCAAAATTAACTCTGTATTTAGCCCACCGATTTATATTCGGGAAAGGCAAATCAGGAGAGGGCCATTTTTCTCCAGTGTTCAAACTTCAACAGCTCATTTTAATATCCGTGTTACTTCAGTAGTACCCGTGGAGCAATCATGATGAGGTAACCAGTTCCAGGAGCACAATGCACAAAAACTGAACCAGAATTAGTATTCCAAAGGAACATATAAATGGATTCATAAACTCACGCTCAGATAATCTCAGTACTAGAATATTTAAAAGAAATCCAGGAAAGTTTTTAAAGATTAGCTCTGTACTAAAGATATTTCTCCATTTTTTTGTCGTAACAGTTGAAATAACCCTGCAGATAATCCTGCATTATTTAAAGAACCATCAAAAAAGGCACATCTCCATAGTGCAATACCGACTTTGCACCAAAGCCTGCCTGCAAACACCTATTTTTCAAAACAGTCTAGCAAGAGGAGATTTACATATTTGCATTCTGCTAAATCAGGACCATTAAAACAAAAGGAAAAAAAACAAACAAAAAAGCTTGATAAAATTAACTATGAATATGGTGTTTGTCACCAGCATAATTTCATTCACAAAAGTGATTTAGAGGAAGAAAGCATTCTCAATGAGATTTGTAATCTGCACAATAGAGGAATGAGCTCTGTGAAACTGTTCTTGAGATAAGCACGTGACTGGATACTGAAAGATTCAAAAAGAAAAATCAGAATCCATAGAACATGAAAGTTCAAAGACACCTTTTGCTGTTAGCTTATATCAGACCATTTTAAAAACCTTTTCATATCACATTTTGCTGCCAACTTTTTTATTAAAAGTAAATGCTATATTATTTTGCCAAAGAGAGCATTTAAAATCATGAAAATTAAAGCTATTCTCATTTTTTAATGAGATAACATTAGAAATTATTTTGTGTTGCATAAGATTACATTGATATCCAACAGTCTCTGTATATAGAGGGCAATTCAACTTCAATGATAAAATTTTCTCCTTTCAAAGCCATCAGATTTCAGTATTAACCTACCCCTTCCCAACCCAGCCCCCCACCCCAGCCTTTGAGGCCCAAATAATTTCCCACTGGAAAGAACCAGTTTTTCCTGTTGAATTCTATGTACATCACACTTCACCGAAACAAAGAGATGTGTCAAGTACATTGTGCAAACACGTTTTGTATAAAAGCAGATGTGTCCAGAGAACAAGAAAATGTGCTGTCCTATGGGCAGATTGATTTACAATTTCCACTACAGATGTGTACATTGCTCTAACACAGCCTCATTTTTTAATTCATATTTCTTGGTGGTATTAGAACAGATTTCTAATTAGGCCATCAGTGAGCCAACACTCACAAGTCAAGACACTGAGAACAGTGAACCCTTCTCAGCATTCATCCTGCACTGCTAACCTATCCACAAGCATCATCATCTGAGGGAAACAATGTCCCATCAGAATTATTCACATACAGAGAAACTGAGGGAGTACAATTAAACGATTTTTATTTTTTTTTACCTATAGATGGCCAGAGACAGAATCAGCATTGAAATTCAGCTGCCTTCGCTTTCAAATTTATTCTCTAACCATTGCACCTTGTTTATTTCCTGAGGTACAACATGGGGTATGTCACTATCTCTATCTATAATTATGGGTGTTTACTGTTTGATGTGCTTCAGTGATTTTACTAGACCAAGTAGGAAGACTTCAACCAATTTTTCGAGCAAAGCTCCTCTCTAGTAATTGCAGTAGTAAGTTAAAGAAAAAAAAATAAAGCCCACGAATAATGTGACTCCTTGAAATTTCTAGGGGAAGATATCAATATGAAAAGTAAATCCAAGTTCACTGTACTAAGGGTATCAATATTCACAGGCAATCAAATGATTAATTTACAATTTAAAAGTCATCACTGAAGAACATTTCATAATGCTTCCTCACCTATAGCCAATATTTGGGTTTTGGTTTGTTACTTGTAAAAATACACACACCCCAAACCACACTTTTGAAGGTCTGAAGAGATCACAATCAGCTACAGATTTATTGTGCAACTAACAAACACCCTAAGTCAAATTCCTATCAACCCTTTCTGTGTGAGGTGGGCAAACAGTTAATGTAATAAATATGACTTCTGGGATCCTGATTACAATGAGAGTAAAAGCATGATGCACTTGAAAACACTTTTACACAGACTACTGAAGACATAAATATGCAGCTCAACCTTGGGGCTCAGAGGTAGTTCTTAATGGAAAAGAAAAAAAAACCCAACAAAAACTGGGGAACCACACAACTGAAGAGGCAGATGAATTAGTAAAGTAAAATCTGAACCTCTTTGTCTCAGTTCAGAATCTTCTGTAATTCCCACTTGTACCCAGAATCATCCTTGCTAAGAAAAAACTAGTAGGCACCTCCTAAAACCTGAAGCTATGATGCCATATACTCACAGACAGTTATGATTCATTTTTATTGTTGTAATCAGCTGGTAAAGCTGCCCGAGATTTGACCATAATAAAAACATTGACAGTAATGACAGACAGTGAGAATCAAGCATTAATGCTGTTTAAACCCACATAAATAAATTCTCCCATTTACTGATTTTCTGTTTATATAAGACCAGTTTGCCTGTTTCTTTTCACTATTAGTAAGGTATTAACAGGACTTTTACTTGAGTTTTCAATGTTAAAAGCAGACATCCTTTATGTTTTCTGAAATACTGAATTTTCATTCCATATGAAAAATTCATCAGTAATTATTTGAATTTCTCTCACACAACTCAGAAAGAGTTAAATTTCTTTTTTAAAAAGTACTCAATAATTTTCTACCCTTTCCCAGATAAAGCTGCAAGAGCTACTGCCAGGAACTGAAAGATATGACAAGTACCACAGCCATCAATAATTCCTGCAAGACAATAAGCAATTTTTCTGCTAATCTGTGAATATCAAAATTACACATGTACTTAACTAATTCACAGCCTCAGTAATACGTTTTAAAAGTCCCCTATTAATTAAAAAGTAAATCTGTACACATTGTATTTCTTTAAGCTTTCAGTGTACATTTCAAATAGAAGTTATTGACTCATGGAGTTCTGCAATGATTCCCCAGCTTTTAAATGTGCCTAGCTGAAACAATGCAATCTAAAAACAAAAACTCACAACACCACAGAAACTGGGAGTTAATCCAAAATGCAAAATAAAATATGTTCACAAATAAAATATGGAGTAATTAAAAAAAACCCAATGCGTTTTAGGTCATTTCCAGATATTGCTTCATTTGGCAAAATTCTGATACTTCTATATTTGCTATCATTACATACCAAAAAGGTAAGTCCAAAGCAAAAATTCAAATATCCCAAAAGGCTGAGTATTCTTCAAATACACAGAACTATTTTAATTCATTAAGCTACAAGGGCAAAGCGAGATCCAACTTTAAAATTCAAAGCTGACAAGGTTTTAATTCAGAGTCAGCATGCTCTCTGATCTATGATTATACTGAATTTTAAATTAAGCAACAGAAAACTATGTAAAATACTTTCCTCCAGGAAAAGTAAGGAAGAGTCACATGCTTATGTTTCTGGTTTAGTACAACATGTTTTGTGGTGTGTCTGGTAAAGATATACTTTATATATGCCACCTATTATCTGTAAAAATGCAACCAGAAGCAGATACTTTTGCTGCAAAGGGATTCTCAAAATAGATAAGGCACACTGGAATAGAGGGAAAGAGACAGGTGCCTACAGTCGTACAATAAATCTGCAACAGAGCAAGGCACAGAGCCAGGCTTCTGAATGCCAATTCAGTAATCTATCTGCAGGTTAGGCACTTCACGGCATTATTCTGACTAATTAACCCAGGAGCTCAAGACATAGAGGGTTTTGCTTTATTGGCAAGTGACCATACTATTTGTGAACATGGGGGGGGTGTGTGGAGGGGAGGGTTGAGTGGAAGAGAAAGAGAACAGAGGATCATTATCACTGAACATTTTTACGAGCCCTCGCACACAATCGCTATCTGAAATCTGTGCCTTTATTCAAATTGGAAAAACAGCAACTTAAAGTCTTATTAGTCTGAGCTCTTCCCAAACCAATTTAATGTTCCTTAAAGTGAGGGAAATGAACTGGAAATCAGTCTCCCCTACATCTCTAAAAGACCCTTAGTTCAGTCAAGACAATTCTTACTATTAATCTTGAATTTACCCAGTAATTAAAAGATAAGGAAGTATTAAACATTATATGGCAAAGATGATCTGCTATGATTGTTGAAGAGAGGCAAGCAGGCCTGCTAGACACTGAGGATTCAAGGCAATTTTTTTTCATTAAAATACATCATTATTAGCCAGGAGCTGCTTTTATGTTATGAATTAAACTTCACAGATAATATCTTGGATTAGAAATAAGATTTTTTCAGTCATGGCTGAAATAATGAATTCACATTGGATGGTCCTAGGATGTCCGAATAAATATGTATGAAAGAGCAACAAAGGCTAAAACACTCTGTCAAGGTTATTCTGTCAACCTGGCAAGTTACACAGCAAAAACCCCGCACCATTTAAAAGGAGGTATATTTCAGCTTTAACTTTCTTTTAACTTACGTATCAAACAAGTAAACTTCTACACTTGAAAAACTGACAACTACTATTTAAGCTTCAGCCTTTTACACAAAGTGTATTTGAAATAAAATTCATAAGTCTTTACACAAAGTGAATCAAGTCAATTTTGAGAAGGATGCAATGAATAATGCAGCCCTCATGCAGTTCTTTCAGGTGAAAAACTTTTAGAAGAAATAAGGTTTAAGTAAAGGTCAATCCAAAGATCTGAGAAAAAAAAAAAAAAAAAAAAGACCAAGAAATGAAGAAAGCTCAAACTGAAGCTTGACAGCAAGATTGCTATACAGAACACTCATTAAGGATATCCTATTTCAAAAGATATTTAATTATTTAGTTTCTAGTTAACTTTTAAGACTTGATTACAGCTCAATATTTTTTAACTGGAATAAATTACTTAGGGATACTGTTTCAAAACATGCTCAAGAATACCCCTTCAGGAACTCTCCATCTCAGTAAAGAAGAGTTCTTACTTTGAAAAGTAGTAATCTGAAATAAAAGACAGCTCTGTTTTGCATGTATACATGCTATGCTTCTACTTCACAACCTTATTAATTATCAAGACTCAGAAATGTGCTCCTACCACATCATGTGAAATTATCACACAAACCGTAAATCTAACATCTCATTTGATTGGAACGAAGGTCACACATGCTAGGTTCCATTGTTTGATAAAGCCTCTCTCTCAAGTGCATTTGCAGTTGCTCATGCAATTTGGCAGGTAACACTGGTGAACACTCCTAATAGTTAAGCCTGCAGTACTGTTACATATGAAAGCCATATAAGAGTATGCAATTGGACACATTCCTGAATGCCTATCAGACTTGGAAAATCAAGACCACCACCATACACACACAGAAAAATACACTGTGGAAACCAAGCTCAGATAAAAAGAAATTCATGTAAATATTTTAGGAAAAAAACCCAAAACAAAGCAAAACAAAACAACCAAAAAACCAACCAACAAACAACAAAATTGTCAGAAACACATGAAAAATGTCCAAAAAACCCAAACACCACCATAACTGCCCTGATGGACATTTACAAATTCTGCTTATTTTTTATAACTATTTAAATGTATATTACATATCCATATACAGGTATTGGATAAGTATGCTATATATTAAATACTCATTCAAATGAGCAAATAATATTCAAATGAGCAAATCTCTTCAAATTAGCTATAAAATGACAGAGGCTCTAAATATAGGACTTTTTTCAGTAAATATGTTTAATTAATATTACTATAGAAAACCATGTCCCAATTTCCCTGATCCTTTTCAAAATATTCAACAATACACATATTGAATTACTTCCTGGTTGTTTAGAAAAATACCTAGACCACACGTGAGCCACTATAGCCTCTAGCCATGAAGTTCTCCTTTTGTCAGATTTTAGCTTAGTAAATGAAATGGTTCAACATTTCTTCTTATTAGCTAAGCCACCATTAGGTCATGCATTAGTTACCTTTAGTCACAACAGCACAGCATTCCCATGTTTCCACAAGGGTTTTAGATTCTGGCTCAGCTACACAAAAGCACCTTACATACACTTAAAACCTAAAAATGACCTAATACAGAGTGCCAGTCTCATAAGTAATTATGCATGCCATCCTCCTGTTACCAGTTGGAATCTCCAGAGTTTAGCAGTGCTAACCAAGACCCCGACTACACCGGGAAACACACCCATAATCATCTCACTAATGCTGACATAATTTCACCACCACTGACTTCAGAATCTATGGGTAGGTTTTGCATTTCCAAACATATAGCAGGTTTATATGATGTGCTATTAGGCAGTTCTGTTCTGAATTCACTGTCCAGAACAGATTCCCAAAAAAAAAGTGCATACAAAATGCAAATATATTCAGAATCAAGACACTTATTTTACTTTTTTTTTTCCTTCCATAGGAAATAAATATGAAAAGGAGACAACATCTATGTACAAAGTTTACAGGTCACAATCAAGTTGAGTAAAAACCACCATCTGAGGAGCTTAGAAACGTTTGTACACTATTGAGAGGTTGTTTGAAACTGCATGCTAAATCTCTGAGGAGCACAGAGAAGCTTTTGTGCTCAGATACTAAATGTGCATGGCAATTGCTTAGTGAAGGTTGACTGGATGTTACCATCTCCATCTGGTTACAGAAAAGATCATACAGAGAATTCTCTAAGTATACAGAGCCTTATCTGTTGATAGTAACACATAAAAGAGGCTTTTTTCAAGAAGCATTTTTTCATTTGTTTGCCTTTAAACTATCCACTGCAAGAAAAACATTTACCCAGATAAACATTTCCCAAGGAAAGAAGCTAAATAATTATGGAATTAACAGATGATTTGTTCATCTAGTGGAAAAGTGAAAGTTGATACAGATAAGATACAAAGTACAAAGACTGCCACCTTTCTTTTTCTCCTGTTTCCTGACTGAAAATGCAGTGAATGGTGTTCAATTAAAGCCACACAATGAGGAATGACTGCAGTACTTCTCCGCAATACTCCTACAATCCTAGTACTTCCATGAAGGCAATCTCTGCATAGTGGAGCCCTCAGAGAGAAAACCATCTATTTATAAAAAAAAATTGATCCAGAAAGGTAGATCAGCATCTGGCATTGAGTTCTGAGGCACATAAGAATCCAACACTTTAATTCAGACACTCTAAACCAAAATTATGATCCCTGCC
Source organism: Coracopsis vasa (assembly GCA_026283785.1). Classification (NCBI taxonomy): domain Eukaryota; kingdom Metazoa; phylum Chordata; class Aves; order Psittaciformes; family Psittacidae; genus Coracopsis; species Coracopsis vasa. The sequence goes on from JANHGB010031002.1 coordinate 20,373, forward strand.
ATCACAAACTGCTCTCTCTTGTCTGCTGGATCAGTGACACATTGTCAGACCGCTTCTAGACGTCCAACACTTTTCAAGCCCCGGTTCTTCCCCATTCTGAACTCTAAGAGCAGTATGAAGAACTTATAAGAGAATCTTACTTTAACAAATTTGTAGTCTTCTGCCCTGGCATTAATAACTGTATAAGGTGCAAAGCAACAGAATTATACCCACAACACACTACTGTCAGAAGGCAAAGGTGACTTTCAACTTGGACTTTAGCCACCACTTACCAGCAGATCTGTCAAAGACATGTCTGTTTATTGCATTTTGAACAAATACTTTCTTACCCCGCATTCTGATAATGAAACAATTTATACTTTGTCTTTCCACTCACTGAAGAGATGCCATTTCCTTATTCAATCTTCCACTGATACACTTTCACTCGCCATGAACCTGGAAGGCAAACGCATTTACCAGGAAGCAACTACATGGGCTGAGCCAAAACCAGTATGTTCACAGTACTGTTGATCACCCTGAAAACTGGGTGCATCCTTCAGATAAAAATATGGCATAGTCTGATTACTGCCAAAAGCCAACATCACATTCTGCATACAACAATGTAGTTAGATACGTAATAGAAACCCGAGTTCAAATACTTAAACCACACAAAGATGAAAGGATCTTGTATAGGTTTGAAAGCAGCTACCTTTGTTTTACTGAATTAATTCTAAGTCATATTTCAGCTAGCTGCCCTAGAATCTCTCCCTGTGTTTCCCATTAAGAAACACATTGACTTTTAACCCTGAGATTAAAATACATCCTGAAACCACAGTTTCACATTACAAATTCTTTGCTGTTAATGCTGTTGTGTATTTCCTAGCTGGGAAAGGAAGGTACTGAGTGATAAGGACAGAAGGTGTGGGTGTCTTCCTTTCAATAAGCCACTGGTATGCCTTGAGATCCTGTTTTGTCTTTTCATGGTCAGTCCCTTATCATATCACTACAGAGCAGCCCTGAAATGCTGCACAGTTCTAGGTTCATTCAACTGCCTTAAAGTGAATGCATAGTCATTACCTTAGCTTCCTATCCTCAACCAGGCTCTATTTCTGGAAAATTAAGTCACATTTCTCCTGCAGCACAGTAGAAATGCTGTGTAGTTATAGACAAGGTAATAATGCAGAGATGATTGAGTTAGACATCACTGATACTAGCTGCAGTGGTAGTGACTAAAGTAATATCCAGAAACTATTGCTTGGTGCTGCAACACAAAACCCCTGCAAAAAGTAAGCTATCTTCTGGCATGTAAGTGAAAAACATTCACATCAAGTGCTTGGGCTTGAGTTTTCATGATGCTGCATGATAATGCACTCTGCTTTCATTGCCATTCATTGGTGTATAACTGCCCTGATGTTCACAGAAAGTCTGAGAATGAATGGAAAACGTACTCATCATCTGACTCAGTTTTCCCTTGCTTTCCAATACAGTACTCTATTTCATGCCCTAAAAAAAAAAGAAAAGAAAACCAGCTCCAACCATTTACTGTGCAGACATTTAAGTAAGAAAACTTAAGTAAGTTTGTCACTTATTGCTGTGACAACGAACAGCCCCTATATTCCACAGACTCAATATGCTGTGATAAGAGAACATTTGTTTTTGGAAGAGAGTTCTGAACTGCATCAAATCTGAAAATCTTCCAAGAAAAGACTCCTGACTCCTGCAAGCCTTCTGGCATTGTGATTTTCTGTCTCTAAACAGTGGGTCAGGAACATAAATCACCCAAGTTGGGCATTATGAGATTTCTCACACACAAAACCACAAAAAAAAAAAAAAAAAAAAAAAAAAAAAAAAAAAAACACAAACCAAAACACCAAACCCCAAACAACACAACAAACACATCAAACCCCAAAACTCCACAACTGGCTTCTGCTCAACACTGTCCCAAGCCATGCACCTCCCAGCCAAGACAAATAAAAGTTCGATTATTTTGGATGCAGGAACCTATAATCAAAGATATCCTCAAGAAATTTGCTTTATAACTAGATTCCACAGGGAAGCCAGAGGATCAGGAGTTTAGAACTGTTCTTTTGCTTGTCCATTTCATCATTTGATTTATGATCTAGCCAATCCCGGCAAATATTTGCCATTGGAGATTATATTAGGCCTTAGTAAAATCAAAGAATTTCACTATCATTTAATATTCTTCCAGCCTTGAAATCTGTCTACAGAAAATAAGATTTTCAGCACGAGTTTAAGCCACCTGCCTGGAAGAGACCCAGAACACATGCACTCGTTTTTTTTCCTTCTTTCAATTTCATTTTGCATGATTAATCAGATACATGGTGCCTGACTTTCTACAGGCTCAAAGCAAAACCACCGCTGTCATAAAAAGCTACTTTTGCATAATCAGATAACAAGACTTAACATGCCATTTGTCTTCATTACACAACTGATGAGCAGCTCCCAGGTTGCTTGGTTTAGTTCTCCGACATGCTGATTGGCTATTAAAAAAATAAACAAGTTTTGGAGCATTCAAATATGTTGTTATGAATAAACAAGAGTTGAAATATGTATCATCAAAACAACGATGCGCAACTGTTTCAGTACAATATACACCCTGAAATATATACCTTTCAAAATATACCTCCATTTAAACTTCCCTTCACCTATACATATAGCAGTCTATATATTGGATGTATATAGCAGATGTATATATTGGTCTATATACATCTGACCAATGTGCATCTCAAAAGGTGAAATGTGTGCAAACAGACTTCAAACACTTCTTGAAAAGATATGAAAAATAAAAATGCAATATTCACCATAAATATCTACAGAGACAGAAGAGGCAACCTTAATATACTGGAACATATTAAGCCTAACCCTCTTCAAAGGGGTGCACAGGGATGAATGGAAGTAAATATTTTTGATAAACAGGACCTTACATACTGAGAATGAGGCAGTCTATACAGTTTAATGCTACTAACACCTGCTATCGATACAGCCAAAACAAAACTGAGGAATAGTTTCAAACGGCTGTTTCTCTGTAGACACAAAGATTCGTAGAGATTTCATCTGTGTGAACCACAACCATTAGACATACAAACCCAAAGTTAAGGAATTCCTTGCTTAATTGCTTTATTTAATCTTCTGCCATGTAAAATTTATATCAGTATACATTATAAGATAATGCGCAAGTGGTTCCTGGGATATATGGTTGCATCTGTATCATTCAGTAAACACTGTCTCCCCAAAAGAAGGAGTTTGGAAACATTTTCTTTCTAGTCCCATTTCCATACACACCTTTTCACCTCTTATCTTCTCTGATTTGCTTTGTGATTTGCCAATATCCTCTCGAGAAAACCCTCACAATGTTCAGTGCAGCAACTTATCTTAGGCAGACTGAATCATTTTACATGTAACTGTACAAACCAGCACACCAAAAACACCTAAACAGGATAATATACACTTAAACTAACAACCTGAATAGGACTTTCAAAACTATAACAAACACAACAAGAAAAAAAACAGACACACACAAAATACTAAAAAACAACCGCAACCCACACCACACACACACCACCAACTAAGAACTAAAAAGGAACTATATCTACCAGCTTCCTTCATCAGAAAGTGATGTATTTACTACTGATGGCCACCTGTTCTGGAGCTCCCTAGAGTCCATCACCAAAAAGAGATTTCTAGAACTGAAAGGAACATTGTAAAAAAAGAGAAAGCTTTGCTTTTGCTTTCAGCATAACAGGCGAATGAGTATTTTTCTCACTCCACGCAATTCCAAAATATAAGATGGTCCTGGTCAAACTTTTGCCTCACAGGACCTGTGAACACTTATTTCATCTCCCCAGAGACCTGTTACCACCCTTCCAAGCTTTTCTTCCTGAGCTTTATTCTTCTGCAAACTTTGGAACTTAGCCTAAGGACCTAGGCAAACTACAATGAACGCTCACTCTTTTCTCAGTGGCTTTCAGCCTGTAAGCATGTGTGCCAGATTAAGGTTATTTTTAACCTCAACTAGTTTGCTATATTAGCACAAAAAGGAGACAGCATAAGGTTGAATAAGCAGCCAAATTCATGGAAAATTAATAAACTACCATTGCTCAAAATAAAAGATATATATGTGTGTGTGTGTGTTTGTGTGTGCTTCATCCATTTATCTCAGCCTTCTCCTGCATTACCTTCCTTTCTTCCCAGCTTGATTTCCTGATTTGGACCCTGGCTCAGGTTTTATGTTCTCAGAATGTCTTACATCTGTGAGCATGGTTTTATCCAGCAAGTCCCCCAATGTGAGGGATCATGTGGCACCCCCAGACAGAGCTCTGCTTTGCCCAAGGATGGCTGACTGACTCTTATTCACAAAGTAGTGGTCAGCATAATAAGTGGTCAACATAATACTAGAATACAACAGCATACCTTCCAGAACCACTCCAGCTGAGTGGCTAAATACCATTCTAAATATCTTTTTTATTCGGGAAAACACTATCAAAAGCCAATTTCTCTCCAACAACTGAGGTGTTACAAAGAGAGAGAATGACAATACCACCACTTCATAAATTGAACTGGAATTCATATATTAACAGATATATTCACTTATCAGACTTTCCCCAGATTAAACCTGTGGAATACTTTATCTTTACCAGAACAACATTCATGATGGAACAACGGATGTGTCTAACAAAAGGACCATTGTTAGGCTGCACAAGTACAGGTGAACACAAAGCATGATTTCCATGCACTTTAAATACCAAAACAGGTTTTCACCCTTCACTAGTATCTATACCACTTACCCTAAGAATGCATTTGTCTGCATTGCCAAGCCATTCTGTATTTATGGCCAATGATGAAATTAAATTCAGTTGTTTGTTTGTTTTTCTTACTGTTTCTCCTTAATAGAAGTATAGTCCATGGAATTTGTCAAACATCATTTGAATGAAATACCATACACAATGTGTAAGATATTTTGAAATATTTTTCCATTGCTTCCCTTTCCTTCCCACAGAAGCATTCATTCTGACACTAATCTTTCAAACGATGGCAGATGGCTGGGGCCTTCTAGGTCAGCTTCCTAATGGAAGAGAAACCAGTGACATCAAGTGTGGGTGTAATTTAAGTGTTATTCATTTTATTTATGCAGGACCTCTGTTCAAGGCTTGGAACAGAAATTATCAAATTGCCTCCAGGCGATCTCTTCCTTCAATAACAAACAGAACAGCAGAGAGCAGTTCTCAAAGAGCAGCTCTGCCTCAAGAATTGAATTCAATCAAAAACCCAGGCAGAGAGCAAATTCTCCTGCTGTTCTCATGCACCCTCTCCAAAAGATCTGTCACTATACTGAGGCTTGCATAACCAAAGCTAACAGCAACACAGCATGTCTTCCCAAGACTGAACATATGCTCATAGGCTAAGGAAAAAACATACTTGAAAATCTGCATGTAATAGTACCATCTGTTGACACCTATCATACCCTGTTATTTCCCATTTAGAGAGGCAACACTTAAAGGTCAAGAAGTTTGAGGCTCTGTTGTGCTAGACTTCCTGTAAATATGACAGTCAGCCTCTCAAAACATTTATATATAAACACAGAACCACCAGCAGTTACCAATGACTAGCAAAAGGGCATCACCTTTACAAGTTTTTTGTGAGGCAGCTCTTTAAACGTGGGATTTTAAGTTTCTAAACACCTAATGTAAAACATCCATGCTAAAATTCCATATTTGTATGAAACTGTAATTTCTCTCATTTACTGTCAGGTCGTAAAAGAGAGCGGTTATATTTATAGCCAAGATTACCAGCCAGTAGCTGAGCTGAAACCTTGGCAGGCATCCATTGAAGATGACAGTGATCCACTGAGCTATGTCAACAAGGACAGAGCATAGGGAAAAGAAGCAACCATAGAGGCAGAAATACAGTTGAGGAACAATCCTGAAAAGACTGGAAAAATCAAAGAGGCAGAAGAAAAAATGACTGGCAAAGGAGCATAGAAAGCAGTCACAAAAGGATTATGAAGTCAAAGGTAGCAATATAGACACATGCCCAGGCAGGTTACTAAATGTGCTGCCTGTTAAAACAGGCTCCACTGGTGACACTTTAAGAGTTAGAAGGGCCAAAACATGGTTTACCTTCCAGGTTGCACTGTGTGGAGTCAGGAGTCAGATTCACTGATCCTCATTGTCAGTTCTTACTCACGATATTTTATGTTTCTATGAAAATAGTAATGTTCTGCCTCTTCTCCGTCACCAACAGCGTCCTTGCTGTCCCCATCTGACTCTCCAGCTGCTTCCACCACATTCCTTCCCAGTTCAAATCCTTTTCTGTCTTTATAAGGATGTCTCAGCACCTTCACCCCTAGACAGCAAAATTCAGTTTTGAAAAGCCTAAGGGGACACCTGAAAGGTGATTACAGAAAGCAGAAGCCAGAATGGCACTTGCATAAGCAGAAATATTAGAAAATGAGAGATCAAACATCTCTAAAGGACATACTGACATACTAATGTAAATGCACAAGTCAATAACAAAGCTTTTGGCATATTTTATAAAATTCTCACAACATGTTCAATAAAAACAGTTTTAATAATTCATATTGAATAAAACGTAGAGACAAACTGCAGACACAATCAAAGACAAAAAAAACTTTTCATCCAGCAAAAATCTTGCTGAAAGCTAATGAAACTTCTGTGCCCTTACCCAAAAGGTGGAGAAAAGATTTCTTCAAACTATATGCCAACAATAGCATTTGTATACAAATGCGCATGAATAAGCTATCAATGCAGCAGAAAATTCTAAGGTTTCAAACCATTGTCACAAAATCTTTAAAAAATACAGTGAAGGCAAAAACCAAAAAATTAACAACATTTAGAGCAGAGCAAAAGAAGTTTATGATAGAGACTAGTGCTCGAGATAGTAGCAGAGCTGAGAAGAACTTGATGTCATTTTCCCCCCTCTCCTCCACCCTCCTCCCAGCACATTCCCCATAGGCAATACCCACCATGCTAGCCAAAATCACAATTGTTTGTCTATCACATAATTAATCACTCTATGTTCCAAGCTGTAGTGACTTCATTAAATTAAGATCTTTTGTAAATATAAGGAAAAGACCATATAAAACTGATTTAAACTTCTTGTATTTTTGTTGGGTCTCTGGAACAAGAATTCCGCTTTGCAGCACATTATACAAGAAGATCTAGTTTCTAGAACATAAAACTAGTTTATACCAGAGCCTGTCAAACAAAATACCTCCGATGTAAGTCAGCATTTCCCTGTGAATAATCGCTTTTTCTCTGCAAAATGCAAGCATTGGGTAGGAGCTTTGTTCTGACATGAATGAAGCATATTAGAATCATGAAATAATTAAGCGAAGACTGATTTGAACCTTGGCAGGAAAAAAAAAATATAAAGTTAACCGGACTTTGCTAATCCAATTCTACGAAGCAGCATGTCACAATATGCTCTTTTCAAAACTTTTGAAAGAATAAAATAATACTTCATGAAGATATGGCACTAAAAACTAATGTCAATTGCTGTTAACTAATTGTATATCAAGACCAGAAGAGAAAATCCAGGACATTTCCATCTTTCAATGTCTTCATGAATTGGATTTCAAATTTTAAACGCAATTACAATTAGCACTCCCAAATAACCTGCAGACTAAACGTTGTCCACTAAAAATGATCAGTGAATATATTTGTTTTGAACTGCTGCATTTTCCAGCATAATGCAACCCTGTTTCCTAAGGTGTTGAACAATGTTTAACATCTTGTGTTATTATGAAACTAGTAGAGAAATAGGGCTGCACTAAAGGGAGTAACAGGATGCTAACCTAGACATCATTCAAGACCTGTCTTTGAAAGCACCATTGTTTAAAAAGGTTACATGTGAAAACACTGCAAACAGGAGAGATGTGGAAAAAAATTACCTTCCTAGTCATTTAACTGATCATTAGAACTCTCTGCTCTAAAACCAGTAATGCCAGATATATAGCCAAAACAACTAGAACCCTATTCTCTATTTTCATTCACAGAAATTACATGAACATTTGACATTAACTTGAACATTACGTGAGCCTCCAGAGTTATCATCAGTCATCCCATATTTCAGTGAAAAAGACATAAATAAACAAGGACAAAAGATAAATAAAGAGATAGGGTAAAATCACACACAGAATTCCTTGCAAATAAGCAACCCCAAGGTTTGCAGTTGTTTCTAGACACATCTGTATTAGAGTAAGTTCCCTTCATGGACAAAAATCAGTTGTCTACAATCAAATGACATCAAATTTAAAAATAGTGATTAAATCTTAACCTGAGCTGTTTTCTACATCCCCAGTACCTGTGCAGTTACTTTAGGTTCAAAGCATTTAAACATATAAATGAAGCATGATCTGATGTCTTTTCATAGGATATTAAATAAAGAAATTTAAAAAGCTCTGAAAAAAGAACCACCTCAGTTTATACTCAGGATTTGACTCAGAACTATGAAAAAACTAAATCACTAGTGCTAAAATTAGTGATGCAATTTATCAAAACAGCAATACACTTTAACATCTCACTTAGTTGTGTTCACTCAGTTTCTGTTTCTGTTTGAGACTTTTCCAAAGAAAACAACCATAGGTTTTACTGAATCAACCATATGATAGAAAGCAGGAACAGATGGAGAACAAGACTGTTTCATTGCATTCCCAGATGGAGGAGACTGTAAATGATATATTCAAGATATTTTACACCATTCTGTATTTTGAGTAAACAATGAAATAAGACACCAAAGGCTATTGCTGCTGTTGGTCTAAATGACAGCTCCTATTTGCAAAACTATGCTAGACTGCTATACTTGAAACACATCACCTTAACACAGTTTCCATTTCTGAACTGCTCTCATTCCTCACTTCCAAGAGATCAGTTTTGGTAACTACTGGGGTACAGCAGCTTAATCTAAACAAACGCCAGATAAATTAGAATCAGATTCCTAGCAATTCTCTAATCTGATTGCTCTCAAATGGAAGAATGTCAACAGTACTGGCCAAATAATCAGATAGACATTCTTAGGAAGTTATATGAAAAAAGATTTACTACTTTAAATGAAGAGGTCATGTGAACCCATGTGAGATGAATCGAACTAATAAATGAGTTTAGCTCAGCTACAAAACAAAACTTCAGTTGCATCACTTGTAAATTTTAATGTAACTTTTTTCTATGTCATATTACTAACCACAACTGATGTGTTTACTGGGAAAGAGCATGCAGAAGTCCTCTCATATACCATCATGGAGAAAAGAAACAAAACAAACCAAAACAAACCCACAAAGATGGTTAGTAATACTTGTGCTTTCCAGGCAAAATTTGTAATATGAACTTTTCTTAAAAAAAGACAGTATATTAGTTATATAAATATGAATGCTTAATACTCTGTCCACAATCATCTATTTTGATCATCTAATGCAACAGCTTTTTCCTACAATTGCAAATTACATCAATATAATGCAATTCATTTTAGTTATTTCTCATCCAAAAGATAGAATCCAACTGTCTCCTGGGATTCTATCTGCTTTAATCAGCAACAGAATTTTATTAAGAATATTTCAGTAAGAAATGAAATTTCAATTCATCATTTATACAAATACGAAAACAATTATCTATATTTATTGTCTTTAAAGAGCAACAGTTATTTTTAAATAAAATGAGATGTTATTTCTTGATTTATATTATGAAAGCAGCAACTAATTTTCTGTGACACTAAGAGGAGTCATGCCAACAATTTGGGCCCAATGGATTGTTAAAATAGCCAATGAAAATTCACAAATATTCATGAACTAATTGAAAACCTGAAATCTTCATCAACTATTCTGCTGAAACTCACACAATTATTCTCACCACTAAACAGAGCATTCTTCTGAAAAGTAATTTTGATGTCCCTATGTATTTTACGGTTTTAAAACATTCTGTAATCACATTTTCTGCAACAGAATTTGACTGTTTAATCCTAGACATCATAAACTATAATTAGTCAACAGCTTATATTTTGGCAAGTGGAAAATATGTCATTTAATTAAACCTTAAAACAGAGAAGGAACCAGTTCAAAAATAAAACTGATAAATTTATTAAACATAGTATTAACATAGTATTAGCAATTAGCAAATAAAAGCAAAAGTCTGGGGGCTTAAATATAGATAACAAAGATTAGGAGCAAATATATACTAATTGACATTTTACCTTATACACTTGTCAGTATTACTGTGAAATAACCAAACAACCAATCTCTGAGTAGTGCCAAGTACAGAGCTTATTCACTTCTTCAATCTATTCATCGTGTATAAAACCATACCACAAAATGGGAGCACTAGTACTGACTACTTCCCTGTAAGTTAAGAGATGACTTTGTTGGCAACTGCCTGGTAGGTTATTTCTCTAATAACCCTCCCCAAGTCAGGTAAATAAATAAATAAATAAATACAAAATCACAGCCAACACATGGAAACAGTTATAAAAGATATATTTAAAAAACATATTTGAACAGCAGCAGTTACAGATATTCAAGAGGAAAAAAGAGTGTGTTTTGGTAAATATGATTAAAACTCAATTCAATTTGATAGAATCTTGACAGTTGTCAAGCACGTTGGAATGGGCTGCCCAGGGAAGTGGTTGAGTCACCATCCAGTAAGGTATTTAAAAGAAGCGTAGGTGTAGCACTGACATAGTTTAGTGGTAGACTTAGCAGAGCTGGATTAATTGTTGAACTCAATGATCTTACAGGTCTTTCCCAACTTAAACAATACTATGATCCTATATAGAGAGAGGTTATTTCCTCTTTCCCATCGAGTAGTCTGTGTAACTCAGGTTTATGGTGGTGAAAAGTTCAATACAGTAAAGACTTCCCTACATGATTAACAGACTTAAACAATAAAAATATGTTTATGTAACACAGCTATTTCTATTGAATCTATTTCAGTTTCGGACTTTAAAACATGTTCTCATTACAAGTCTAAGAGCTTAATATTTGGACTTCGAAACATGTAAGCATTAATAATATTGGTTTCCTTAAACAAGTAGGCATATACAAACTTTGTTTATATCATGTCACGACATATCAAATGGATCAACTACCTCATATAATGTACCTTGACAAACTAAAGACTGATCTTGCATCTTTCCAGGTCGCATATTCACTTATCTGGGACATAACATTTACTACTTTGAATGATTTATCAACAACACAAGGAAAGAGGCACTATGTTTTGCAAGACTAGAGGTGTTTAGAAAGCAGTAGCTCCTAAACATTTTCCCATCTCCTTGGCTGATTTCTTCACACTGAGTCCCCAAATGGAAAAGTCAGAACAAAATGGCCATCTTCTAAACATTTGCTTTGTAGGTAACATATTGTTGGCAGAAAAACTATTTAATAAAGTGTCATTCCCTACAAGCATGGGGTGATTAACTGCAGATCAAATGTATTAACTATGCATCAAGAGTTAGCTACAACATTGATCTTACAATGCCACACTCAACAGAGCAGCTTTTCCTATTACACTAAGAGTTCCAGTACTGCAATTAATAAATGTAGGTATAAATTAGCTTAGGTTAAAAATAACTAAATAAGCAAGCCCCTGTAACATATGTGCTGAGGTACAATAAAGCAACCTGTATGCTTTTGTGTAATTCCTCCATGCAAGTGCTTCTGCCTCAGAAGTACAATGCAAAACCCTTGAATTATGTACAATTAGTTCAGTGGATTAACTTCATGCCAGCGACAAGTTAATACTCCCAGAGTCAACCCAGGGTCAGACCACTGTATCGATTTAAGTGGCACAGCTGGTCGTAAGATAACTCTATCCCACACAGGTCATAATCCTAAGGGATAACCTTAAGTTCTCAAGTCTTCCATCTCATACAGTGCATAGTCTCCCCATCAGTATGGGTGATACAAAGAAAGCAACAACCATAAAACAACTGCCATAGGCTTCTGATTCAGGATATTCATTCATTTGGATTTCAGATCTGGGGTTATAATAGTTAATTTCATGAAGCCACCACGTTACTGTTCAATGTCGGTCAAAAAAGTAAATTAAATATTAGGCAGTAGTAAGAAAGAAAGCAAAAGACTAAAACACTATTATGCAATTCATGGGGGACTCTATCTTAAATACCATCAACTTTTGGTCTCCCTGTCCTCAAAAAAAAATAAAATAGAACAATAAGAAGTGCAAAGAAGGCTGACAAAGATGAGAAAAGCTAATAAATTGCTTTGTATTCTGATGAAGAAGGACTTCTCAGTTTTTAAGATTGAGAGATAATTTTGACAGAAGTCTATAAAATCAAGGCTGGAATGGAAAATAAAGCATACCAAAAGACACTAGCAGGTGGCAGGTTCCAAACAAACAAAGATGTCACCCTTCACAATAATCAGGAATTACACTAAGAAAAAAAAATAGATGCTTTCTTCATTAATGAGCAGTCCTATTTGTTCAACATCTTGAGTAAGTCTTAGAAAAAAACAAATCAAGTAAGGCATGAGTGAGCTCAACAGGGAATCACAAATCAGCAAGATGAGAAGGATCCCATTAAAAATAGGTCAGGTTACATTGCAATATTAATCCTCCTCAAAGTGCAGGTTGCTTTATCTACATTCTGTTTTCTTACACTGCAAATGCCTTCAAGTATCATGAATTATTTTATGCAAAACAAGTACATATTAGTGTCTAAGCAGTTCAAACAGTACAGAACTCTTGTTCAGGATTGCAGTGTTTTCTCATATTTTCTCAAACAATGAAAAAGAAGATACATATACGCACATACACTCTACATAGGGAGTTACTGATGAAGCAGAATAAATGGGTCACACAGTGTTTTTAAAAGTCCATTATTGTGAATACACATGCCCACTAATGGGATGTAAAACCAGGTTCTCAATAAGTAGGTCATGCAGCATTTTTAAAGTCTATTAGAATATACACATGCATACTAATGGAATACAAAACTGGATTCTGTAAAAGTAAGAAGATTAGAGACCAAAAAAATCCTATGACATGGATGGGGTCTGAGGAGGTTGCTCTATTAGACAGCTGTATATAGTTGTCAGGGATAATCTGTTTCCTGAAATATTTCTTTTCTCACAAAGTTGCTTGGAACAGCCTCTAGAGGAATCATGCTTTTCTGTTAGCTCAGAGCAATAAAAATAAAGCTCACTTCTAAATCTGAATGTTAAAAGTGATTCAGGCTCTAGAGACTCTAGAGACTAGATTTCTTTATACAGTCCAAAGTTTAAGAAAATTAAGCTAAAAGGTGACAGAAACAAAATTAAGCACAAAACCATATTTAAAGCTAGCATTCATTCTCTTATAATTCTGTTGGCAGACTAAGCTTACTTCTAAAATAAAAAATATTTTAAATTGACATCATGTATACCAACTATAAATAAATCTACAGCAATATAAGGGATGTAAAATGATGCAACTAAAATATAAACATATATCTGTCACGTTTAAGAATATAAGATGTCTTTACTTAACACTCATTTTATATCCAAATATGTCTTAAACCTACCAGGCAAGTTAAATATTTCTACTCCTAAAAGTGATTTTTCACAACAAAATCAATAGATACTGAAGCAAGAGATCTGAAGATGAAAATACAACCTCACTTTAAGAAGCATATTATACATTATAAAAGTGAAAATGCATTGACCTGAGTAGTTGCACCACTATATACCAGGTGATGACTCCACTGGGATCTAACTACCCAGGAACCTAAAGACATTCACAGCTTAAGTGCAGATGCAGTATTTGAGTGCAAGGTTTGTGTCTTGGCCTTGCATAAGTAAATTTTTTTCTTTTTTTAAAGTAGGCTGCCCTGAATGAAAGAATCAGTACATCACATTCTTCATCCTTCAACACAGGGGGCTTGCTGAGGCCCCTTGCCTTTACTTAATTTGAGAAGTACAAGTTCCTTTCAGAATATTACATGTATTCAGAATGTACATTACAACCTGTAATTCATATGGTGTTAATGCCTGCAAAAGAACACATCTGCATCTTGCCAGACACTTGACAGTCTAACTACTTACTTGAATTGTATGCACCTGTAAATACAGGCTACACAGATTTCATGATATCTGTCTAGCCACACTGGCAGACAACAGCTGATAAAGAACTTAAAACTCTCAGAGGTAGATACAGATGGATATTTTGGAATTGCCTCAAAAAAGCAACCAAATCAGAGAACAAATTTCAGAGAAAAAAGCAGCTAAAATTCATATCCTTATTGTTTTGGGTTTGTGTTTGTCAAATACAGTTTCAGATTATTCTTTCATCCTCTCAACATTCCCTTAACCATGCAGCACAGCCATGCAACTGGAACCCAACAGAGAAACTGCATACTTAATATTTTACTCAGACTGACATCAATGAGGGAGAGCATTTTAACAGCAGGAGAATAAGATAGAATAGTTTTCAACTCCAGAGGATAGTTCAGATTTTGGGGGTGAAGAGGGGGAATTAACTTTATACAAATGAAAGTTAAGATCAGCTAAAAACTAAGAGGTGATGGTTGATGATTCTAATCAGAAGCATCAAACTCTCTCAGCAAACCATAACATTCATAACAACCTCTATGCATCCAGTATCCTTTTATTTCTTTCTTCAGCTAATGGAAAATACAGCTAGTGCACAGCACAAACCCAGCAGAAATTATCACTATCTTTGCCAAATTTTTATTCCTAGATCAGGACTTAGAACAACAAAAGTTACTCTGATGAGTCTGGTGAGACCTCCTATTCCTTGTCATCCCTCCGTTCACAAGCTCTCGTAGTGTTTTGCATCATAAACTGGGATTCAAGCTAGAAAACTTAGCTCTCTAAATAAATAATTCCAACAGTCAACTATTGTATCTCAAACAATTCCCTCAAAAGGTTTAACTTGTACAGTAACACAAACATTTTGGTGGATATGTGATTCATTTTGTTTCATGCCACCCCTTCTCCCTGAGGACAAGTGGGATCACTCCCACCAGGTTAACCCAACAGAGGGTGACTCACATCACAAAAACAGGTCTCATTTCCAATATCTCCTAGAACTCTACTCTCTAATTCCACATGAAAAATAGAAATAAAAAAAAACTTTCTTTGGCTTACCAGAGCCCAGAATGGACAGCTGCCTCTTCTCCTCTGCCACCATCTTCCTTAGCTGCTTGCCGTCTTCCTGCTGGCAGTTCCTCCCAACACCATTTTCCGCCTCTCTCAGGGCATGTCCCAGTTGCACTGAACACATCTCTGTTGACACCCCAGAGAGACTGGGAGCAGGACTCAAGTTTTACTGAGAGCCAGCCCAGGAACTGACCTGCAAGCCCTGAAGACCAATGTACCACAATCATCCCCCAGCTACACCCTGCTGCTCCAGAACCTTCTCCTCTGACTACTGCTGCCCTGTCCAAGGAGACTCCCCTCAGCCTGCTCTCACCCCTCAACAAGGCTCCCCTTAAGAGCAGCAGCAACTGACTGGTAGAAGAGAGTTCACCTCAGTGCCTCTCCTAGCCCTGTGGTCACAGGTGTTCCCATGTTTCTTGATTTTAGCCCAGCTGTGGGCAATGATGAGACCATCCACCCTCCCTGATCAAGCTGCACATACTTATTAGAGCTTCGTGTCCACAGCTGAAGGAGAAGAATTCAGATCTATTTGGTTGGGGTAGGGAATTATGGTTTTTGATTTTCTACACTCAGAATTTTAGCAAGCTCAATAATACTCTTTACTGCTGTGTTGTGATGTAATTATGCTGTATGAACATCACAAAGACAACTAATCACTTGTATTTCTTTAACCTAAAAGAATAAATCTTCTTTCCAATATAAACTATGTCTTCTTGTTCCAATTCATACTTCCTCCCCTGTCACATGAAAACCATCATTTCTTATTAGCAGCATAAGTGGGGGGAAGGTGGATTTATTTTTTTCTTTTTCATTTCTTTAAGTCTGGAAATGAGAGCAAGGAAAGATAACACAAAGTAATTGTGCAAGCTCTGTGTATGAAGGCAAGCAGAAAACACTGAAGACAAAACACCCTCAGATAATGGAGAAAGATTTATCCGAAGCATGTATATGCATATTATGAAATAACAGTGATCTTGTGATGTAACCTGCAAAATTATATTGTTTATATTCCAGAAGTAGAAAGCATGGTTCTTAAAAACAAAAGCTTTTTTGGCACCTAGGAACTTTAAAATGAGCTTGTAAACCCCAAGGGACCATTTAGGCACCTATATAATAGTCACCATAAGTAATTTTCTGTCAGATTTTTTTCACCAGCAAATAACCCTTGAACACTGAAAGGCTCAGCACTGTTGAAGGAGCAACAGGCTCTAGAGTGAGAAAATGTATAGACTACATCCAATATGGAAATTACATTGCCACAATTTACTGACCTGCACCCAGGTTTAGGTTCATCTTGAGCTGTTCTCACCACTCATGGGGGAAAACTTGAGACAAGCCACTCATTAAAAGGCAAATGAATTCTGTTCTGTACCTGGATTTGCAGATGGTATCACCTACTTCTTGTCAGCTTATGACCCTTACAATTTCTCCTGCACGTTTGGTTTCAATAGAATTCCCCAAGTAAACCACTTCATAAGGGTTCTTGACTTAAAGCAGCTATAAAAAATAACTCCCTAGTGCTGGAGAAACAGAGCAGATTATTTTCATCTAAAATGACCTTCTCATTTCTGATGCCTTCACCCTGAGCAGCTTGCTTTAGGAATCAAAGGATAGGACTCTCCATTCAAATATCTCTTTCTAACTTATATTTTCGGTTTGGTCTGACACAAAGGTTTTGACATGCCCAATTCTCATGTTATGTCAAGCTCTGAGGAATCCAGAAATAACCAAGTAAATAATAATATGCAATCAATTAATGTGGGGGGGAGAGAAGAATCATAGTAAGAATTCACGGTAAGCTGTCTGCACGGGCTGCTTCCAAACAGCAGCTAAGGATTACCTTATATGTGCAGTATGTTCAAATAATCTTAAAAATGCAGCTGTTGATCAGAAATAAAGTTTGTCTGAAACCATCTCCAAGCTTTTTACATCGTATTCTGTAGTAACATGTGGTTTCCCACTTGCTCTGCAGAACTATCTTTCAGTGTGAACTATGTGCTTTGAAAGAACAGTAATTACTCTAGAGCCTGAAAGTCTTTTTCACTCTGGAGGATTGGAGCAGATTCTTCCAAGAAATAATCTGTATTGAAATCCTACTGGGTGACCTTTATGGAATCATCTTACCCACAGCCTTTGAGTTTTCCTGCACAGTCTAGACAATTTAAAGCAGATAATTAGAAAGAGCTTTGGTTTTCTTTCTGAATTGTAGGGTTTCTTTCCATCCTTACACATGCACTGCCTGAAGGTGACCCTGAGGTTCAGTGGTAACTGAAGAACAGCACATAATTCTCATGAGTGCATTTTAGAAACATAGCAGAAATGTAGCTTGTGTGGAAAGCCTCTGTCAGACTCATTAAGCAATTACAGTAATTTCCCAGAGGAATATAACAACTCTTCTTGTAATAACACCCTTAAAAATAACTATTCTTACAGAGGCACTGCATTACTCTGTAATTTCCCTTTTCACAGGCTACTTCAGTGGGCAATGGTTAAAAATCATTACATGATAACTTCTGATCACGTTCTCTCAACATCAAGAAGCATTTCCAAGATCTTACAACAACTTACCCTCTACCACAAAAGAGGTTTTACTAAAGACATTTACAGTTTTGTTTTGTTTTGCTTTTTTGGTCTGCCCTGAAAACAATCATATTTTTTTGTCATATAAATGCCATTATTTAAGCACAAATGCTTATTTCAACATTTAAGTCTCTGAAGTTCTTAGCCAGGAATAAGTATGCTGCTCTTAAATTCAGAAAAAGTGATTATCAGAATGCAAAATTGTGCAAAGGCCAGAATTACTCTTAACAGAAAGATTTCAACGAGCTTACTGATTCAAATAACAAGAAATGATCTTCAGTTCATATCATTTTAAACAGGGAGGTAATCTACTCTTGTGCCCATCCATCTGGTTCCTCAGCATGAAAATACCTGCCAAAGAGCCCAGTTCACAACAGTCATTCTGTCGTGGGAAAATTCCACACACATTTTGTGAAATAAAAAGATAATTTTGGAATGTGATTACTCAAATTCCCCTGCAAATGCAGGACACAAAAAACTTGACATATTGTACAAACACAGCAGATTTCACACTATGCATGGCACTGAAAGAATATTCGTATTTTACATAGCACACTAAAAAATAAATGAGAAAGAGAAGGTGTAGACTGACTGCAAAGGAAATCAGTCATGATGGGAGTCCTAACACAGAACTGCATCACCTTTTGCTCAAATGACGAATGAAAGTATTTTCATGCCAACTTGTCTATAATGTCAAAAAACAATATGGAGAAAGTTAGTAGGAATAATTACTCTACTCTTCTGGTTACTTCTAGTTGAAATATTTACAAGTGTATATGATTAATGGCAATCTTTCACTGTCATCACTTCTCAAAAGAAGAGAACATTAATATACATCACTTCTACTACCCTATATTATATTGTCAGAAGAAAACAGAGAATCTAAAGCTAGCCTTTATACCTTACAGAGCTGGAAGTCACCAAACACTAAAACATCTCTCAGGGAGGCCCCAGAAAAAGAAAAGCTGTCTAGCTGGCCAAGTGGAAAAACTAGCCCAAAGCAAAAATCTTTCAGCAGAACATGCATAAACACGAAAGTTCATCTCTTGTTCATTTTCTTATCAATGATGGTGAGGAGCACAGAGCAGGAAGAAGGCAGAAGGAAAGCTTTTCTCTGAAATAGAAAGGAAGGACATACAAGTCTCAATGAAAACCTCTTACAGGAAAGTTCACTAAATTAGGACTAGGCTAGGGTGATTCCCTATATTATTAGTCCTGATCAATCAGCATAGTCATACTGACACTCCTGCAGAACAGCTGGCTTCATTCATTCAGAAAGTTAATCATAAAGGAGTTTGAAAGTGACTTCATCTTCATTTTGGAAAGTACTGGAAGGTGAATTTAGTCGCATCCTGCCAACTTGAACATTTAGCTCTGAAGTATCCCAAAGCATTTGTTTTAGGTAAATCGACCTAAACTTCTATTTCTTTGTTAACATGAATCTTTGTAAATATGGAGACGCTAAGCATTATAGCAGAAAAGTTATTGGACAGTTCCACCTTCTCTGAATCAGGGAATTTATGCTTTTTCTGTTTTTTAGTGGAAATGTACCTACTTTGTTTCCTCAACCCAGCCCTGTTGCCTGTTACCCTATGTGTCCTTTCTTAACTGAAATTCTTATCCCATTTTATCCCTACAGATTTGTTCTATTCCTTTGTATTCACCCTTAGTTTTATGCTCTTTTTCTGGACTTCATATGATTTCTATTTGATCTTCAAGTCAGTGATGAGCTCCTGATACACCATTATGGTCTGTTTCTATCATTCCTGTTTCACCTCCACATTGCATAACATGCACAAAAGCCTATTCCCAATCTCCCTCAGCAGCTGCACTCTTGTATACCTTAGCTTATCTTCTCAAGAACTCTTATATATCAATTCTCTGAATTTGTGCAAGTCTGTTTCTCTGAAATATATAATTCTGCTGCTCCAACATCGTCTTCTCCTTAAAAAGTGAATTCTATCTTTTATGATTTTTTTTCACCTTTGGCTTTCAATTTAGCTTCTTAGTTCCCCCCTATTAATCAGAAGCCAATGTAAAATGTCTGCTCTGATAGCTTTTCACAGCTGAAACAAATTGCCTAGCCCCATTTGAGGACATTTTCTTACTGTTAGCACTCATGATCTTACTAAAAACGGGGAAGGCTATTAGTACCACAGTTCTAATAACAGTATTATCTGCATTTCTGCAGATCTTATATTAATAATAATTATTAGAGTATTGTAAATAATAATTGTCAATAGCTATAACTGACATTATATATATGTAATTATATTATTTACAATATCTTGCTTAACACCACAGTGATATCTCTTGTGCTGCAGAGACATTTTTTTCAGTATTTATATTTTTCCTACTAACATGTTACCCCTACTATGACTTAAAGTCCTCAGAAAATGTATATCCAGAATATGAGAACATAATATACACAGCCAAATTCCCAAAAGCGAAATCATTCCTTCGAGAAAGAATATTAATATGTGCTTTGATTAGAATATTTTATCAAGACTCTAGGATAAAATCACTCTTCTCTAAAAATTGATGAATAGTTAAAGTAAGAATTCATGCTTTACAACAAAATAATCTTTGCCACTTTGAAAATGTTTCAAGTACCATTCTATATAATCATTTTGCTAATAATTGTTACTTAAACCTTCTGTGTTCCCTAGTAATATTTATCTACAGCTGTCACAGGCTATAGCCAAAACACGCTGAAACAAATAATAAATTCTGTACGTTACTTCCTTCCAGCCAAGGAATTCTAGAAGATGAATTATTAATGCATTACTTTAGACTCATAACAACTCTACAATTTCTCCTTATGCAACTTCAAATACATCAACTAGAGATTAACAGAAACGAGAAGGATCTAGTCTGCTCAGTATGAGCCCTAATTCCACTAATCATTAGGTGAAAAGTAAGATGTTCTTTTTGCTTGCTATGGACAGCCGCTGCCCTAAAAACAAGTGCACGTACACTGCCTTGGTTTCTTTTTGTCGCCAATTTTGCGTAAGCATGCATCTATTGCTCTTGTTGTTCCTAGAAGTAATGAGAACAAGATCCCAAATAATCCAGCTATTTCTGCCAGCAATAACCATTTTCTCAGTAGAGAAATACCTCTCTTTTTAACATTGGGTAACATGTAGGTTAACAAAAAAAGTAGTCTTTTACAATGTCAGCATTAGCAATACTGCTCAAGACTAAGGCTGATTTGCAGCTCACAGCTATTCAACCATTATACAATATCAATCTCGCTCTGCAGGTGAGAGATTAGTTTTCTTTAAAACTCTTCATTCTCCATTTCTTTAAATTTGGGGGTGAGGAGGAGGGTATCAAGGTTTAAAATCTGGACTTTTTTTTTTCCAAACACAGCAAAAATTGACATTACATGTCAGCTGTTCATCTAGCGAGCATTCATTCTCTCACATTAAGATTTCCCTTGATTGCAACAGTAGCCAGAAGTTTATCTGCCTTCAAAACACCAAAGAATTTAAAATTAGGCCAGCAATGCTTAATAAATATCTTTCTAGTAAAGATCTATCTTTCACTATTCAATGTTACTACAAATTATTTCCTGGTAACTAAATGCAGGTCACAAATCATTTGAGAACTGATCACTACCTGTGCTTGTGATTTACTATTTTTATTCTCCAATCAAGCAATGTTAGCTTAAAGATAGGAAAGGAACTCTTGATAACAAGAATGTGTACGAAATTTTTTTGGAATATTTAAAAATAGTTTCTTCCCACTTCATATACCTAGCTATGTATGCTGATTACTAGTATTTATAATAAGAAGAAAAAGACATTCCTTCTATTACAGGAATTACAATATAAATATATAGCAAAATACATCAGACAGACACATACAGGATGGTATAAGAAAGCGATGGGTTTTCTCAAGGTGCAAGAGTGTGCTTTAAATACCATAAAATCCCAATCAGTCTGAGTTTTCCTGGAGAAAACTTGAAGTAAGATGATATTACAGTTGTTAAATTTGCTGTATCTTCCTGAAAATGGAAGGGTCAACTCCCTTGAGCAGAGCTTCAGTTTTAAGTAACTTCTACTGAAGTAACCCAGGGAAGTTTCACCACACTGCAAAGAAGTCATGCACTCAGGGCAAAAATGGGCTCATAACTGAACACCTGCGTAGCCCATCCTGTTCACAATGAATATGTTCATTCTTTTACAAAGAATACAGGTCTTGGAAAACCTTTGCCTTTATATCTTACAGATAGAATGAGCATGGTCTTCCAGGATGAGCCTATATATTTGGAAGTTAATATTTAGAAGCAGAGGGAAATCTTGGACTGGTTAATGTTCACAACATTAATTGTTACCAAAATAAGTGAATTCAGATATTTCTGTGATCTACAATCACATCATCCTTTCTGAATTTTCACAGGAGTACACCAAAGTAACGTTTGACAGTTCATTATGAAGCCTATACTTTACAACATAATAAAAATACATATATACACCAAAAGTTGTTTGGAACAGAGCTACAGAGTTTAAAGATTTCCTAGATGAGCAATAAAAAGACTGTAGAGTCAGCTACAATGCCATTGCTGTTCATGCAGTCTTAAAAAGCCATACAGACATAAAGAATATGCAGGATCCAAGGTCAAGCATAATCATTTCAGCAGTTAACAGAAACAACAACCCTGAGGTGACCTGGGGTCTGCAGAATACTGAAAGGCTTATCATTCCAAACAGACAAGTATCACTGGAATTAAACTAAGTGTTGCCACCTGAAACAGGGAAGGCACAAGAGCAAAATGAAAGCAGAAGACAATAAAGTATACATAGCTCTTTCCAGCACTTACCTCATTCTAGAGTTGATTTTACCCAGCTCATTAACTTTGAGTTGCAGAAAATTCTACCCAATCTCCTCTGGTCCTTAAGAAGTTCCTTTCATCCCCTCTATGGCCAGGCTGGCTGCTCCCAGTTTGAGCCTTCTCACTTGCTGCCAGTGCAATCTTCATAATCTTTCCAGGCAGGCTCAATTCTACCCAATATTCTTGATGCCATAACAAGCAGAAAAAACATAAAAGGAATCAAACACTGTCCATAAGAGATGGCAACAGGAAAAGAAAAAGATCAATTTAAGAAACTCTACACCATGTACATTATCACTTTGTGAGCTTTTATTTATTCTCACAAATTCAGAATAAACTGGTTTGCCTTCAGAATATTGCATAATTCAAACACACGTTCCTACATTTGCATCCTTAGTAGGTAGACTGAAAATACTGGGCTAATCAAAGAGAAGCTGTATCTTCTTCATTACTAGAAAAGTTCCTCAAAAGAATAAACAATTGGTTTATTTTGAAGTATTAGTAGTGGTATTTTTTTTAAAAAAAGGTATTTCAGGTGGTATCTTTTAGACAAAAACGTCTCTTTACTATCCCCTCCTTCCTAGGAGGATAAACCAAGATAAAGTTAAACTGACTTTTGCACCATTCTAAAAGTAAAATAACTGAGTACATATTCTGGAATGTTCAAAGCTATAAAATTTGGTTCACTCGATGTTTTATGATTCCTGCTACAGCTTTACAAAATGATGAACATGCTCAGCAAGATACTGAAATCCTTTTGGATCAAACTGCAAGTGTAGAGCAAGTTACCAGAAAGTTTTCTCATCTACAATATTCTTTTCTCTGTCTCACAGAGACTCCCATCACTTTCGTCACCCCATGAGAAAACATGAGAAACACCACCAAGCAGGAACTGTAAAATCTCTCCTGACACTAATTATGACAATTTGAGAGCTGGCCTTTGTTTTCTTTTTAATTTAGCATTTAGTATCTTCTGTCAAAGTAACTACAGTTTTTTCAGAAAGGTTTTCCTATTCTATCTGGATTTCTTTGTGCAAGGCTGTCCCCTTGTCATTTGGAATCACATCCGTAACATTTTAATGGCATCTGCTGGACCTTCCATTCTCCTGCTGAGCTTTCTTAAATAACTTTGACATTTTTATTCCTCAGACTAAGCCTGAGGAATAAACAGCTTGGGTTGACAAACATCCCAACCACCCATATCTGCAATTACCAAAAGAAGCTCAATATCAGCTATTAAAGCCACTAAAATGTTTCAAATTTATAAGCTTATTAAATATGTTTCAGGACTCCAACCATATCTCTGAGTGAAACTAAGTTACAAGGTTTGGGGTTTTTAAAAGAATAAATAAATAAATAAATAAATTAAACCTCACACAACCATAAAAGAGTATCCTCTTTGAGAGGTTTCACAAGTACTTTCCCATTCTCTTCCTCACTATAGATTGCTGTCTTCCTGCTACATCTTCAGCTAATTGCATTTCTGGATAAAAATTGGCTACAATAATTAGTCCAATGCATGAGAACTGACATCAGTATTTACTTTCATTTATAGATCATTTAAATACTAGTAAATAAGGAAAGAGAAAAATCACCGAAGTAGCACATCTGATGACAGCTCGATCAATTAAAAGAAAATCTAGTATGGAATATACATGAAAGAACAGTTTTCTTTTTTGACTTTAACTGTACTTGACACTACAAATATTACAATTGTTTTCCAATTGATTTACAGAATTCTAGGAGCTGAATCTTCTCTGAGGTCAGTAAAACTGGCTGTAAAGTCTGGACAGATATTTCATTAAAACATCAATTTAATTCTGATTTGGCATCAGTCTCTCTTTAAATTTTTGATTAATCTAATCCATCAAACTTCTAAGAAAATTCTGAAAAAAATTGCCCTAAAAACACTGAAGTGCAGTATTCCTGAAACAAATGGTCCTGGGATCATGTCAAATTAACTTGACAGTTTGCGCATATGACCAGTGAAGCATGGAAGACCCTGAGAGCAGCACAGGGCTCCTCCCACACTGCTCCCTGGGCAAAGTAATGTTTCACATTTCACCATTTTTCACACAAGCTGATCCCCAGGACCACAAGCAGCCAGGAACCTCGCAGCCCTAGCTTTAACACACTTTCACTCTGAAGTACAGCAGGATTCAGGACAGAGTCCTCTTGGTCACCTTATTCAAGGCCCACATCTCTGGAGCAAACTTATCATGGGAAAACCTTTGAGTTTCAATTGTCCATGAATGGAACTGACCCACTAATCTCAACCAGCAAAGGAAATTACATTCAATATCTGCTGGGTATTTTATTTTACCAGAAAATTTTCTAGCAGCTCTTGTTGCCAATTACTTCCCAAGCAATAGGTAAATTCAAAGAAAATCAACTCCGTGATTGCAGGCAGCTGCAGCACTTCTAGTTAATGTATAGTCTGTCCAAGCAGCCCATGCACCATTCATTAGCTCCATCTGGGTACTCACACAAAGGCTATGACACAGCTGAACACCATCTACGAGGCTGCCCCAGGCAGAACATTTGGATATTTTCTTGAGCAGAAGATGTATGTAATCAGTTTTTTGTCAAAACCTGGTGGTGTGTTATGCATGGAAATGAATAATAACTTCTTACTGTTGCCCAAGTCTTGATTATATTTTATTTTAAATGAAATAGAGCTTCATATAAGCTGCTGCCTATGACTATGTTTTGGTATACCACACCATTCGAGAATCTAGCTTTTGCCTTTCTATGGGGTGATATATACACTCCTATATTTTAAATGCTTTAGTTATACAAACAGGGGAAATGGCGAGGGGGGGGAAGACTTTGCATATAAAAGTTCATTGACATCAAATCATCAAATCATAATTTTAATTTTTGGTATTTATTCATCAGTGGAAAACAAGTTGAACTTAATCATCCATTTCCAAAGGGAGTATCCAAACATTTTTAATTAATTAGGAGTATTCTACCAAGCTCTTTCACTTAGTTTTAATCTGCATCTTGCGGCCTGAAAACACAACAGAAGAGGTCAACTGGAATGTGACCTGGAAGAATTACTGTTACTAAACAGTCATTCTCCTGGCCCATACACAGCTGTTAGACTAAAAACATTTTCCTATCCTCTCAGTAGGGATCAATCTGCATTGTGCACATAAATTTAAATATATGAAAGACAGACTGTACAAGAGATTACCTAAAAATGAAAGCTTCTAGTGTATTTTTAAACTTAAAAGTACATCAAAAATATGTATTTAAGCTGAAAGATGTGTAATCTTTATATTTGTTTCTGTTAATCCTGCCTATGAAAACAGACTTTTTTTTTAATTCTCTGCTCCGTGAAGGTTTCTAACTACCCTGCTTCAGTTGAAGTTTTAGTATTTCATCAAATTATTTTCTTAGAAACAACTTCAATGTATCTTCTACAGGTCAAATTACAAATGCCTTAACATTGCCACAAAACAGTGAGCAATACAAAGATTATTTTAGACTAAACACACCTTCAGAAGATGTCTTCTTCATTAAACATTCTCAAAATAATCAAGAATCAACCATTAGCACAAAAGTATTTCTTACAATTGATTGTAACTATAGATGGAAGAGGTCCTTTATATAAGATAACAAATAAAATACCCATACAAATTGCATGTCCTGTATGTCTGGACAGCATCATGTGTATGAACTAAAAAATTGAAAAGAAAAAAGAAATTAACAGAAAGTCTCCCTGTACATTCCATTCACTTTATCTTCTTTGTATGCACACTTAAACACAAAATCCAGTGCTGTGTCTACAGAAAATAATCCATTTATTGGATTATTTATCTGCAACATTAACATCCATCAGCAGCAAGCTTTACATCTGCATGATAAGAATGTTCTGACTTAACATCAGCGCTTGATAGATACTGCAAATTAATGTCGTTATTTTTGCTGTATGCAACACATACATATACACATTCATTTTAGTCTATGTTTTGTTCACAATGTATATTCCACTAAAATGCTCTCAGCACCTGAACAGCCTAATGCTGATTGTCATGGAAGGTTAAAATAAAGCAATAAATATTCTACGTACTTCCACCAAAAAGATATGGATGATCAAGACTTGTGATACAGATAGACAATAAGGTAGAGGACTGAAAATTGAAATATTCTGAGGAAATTAAACTGAGACATACACAGTAGTATAAAGAAATATTCAGGTGAAACAGTGACAAGAATTTTTTGAGGGTTTTTTGTATAACAAAGCCTCTTAGGCAATGAGATCATATCACCATCAACTCCTTTTTGAACACCGTCACATTGATTACTGCTCACTACAACGCATTAAAAATGTCTTGATTAGAAAAAACTTTGTACCAGACAGAGATGAGATGAGACAACTTTTCAGCTTGAATCTGTACTCGAAAAATTATCGGCATGCTTTTGGTTAAATGTGGAAGAATAGAATTTGCACTAAATTCCTCTTACATTATCTATATCTAAAGAATTTAGGTGGTTCAGGTGAGGAAATACTTTTTTTGCATTACATAATATTGAGTTCTATATGTACCCTACCAAGGCAGGATTACAGAGGATTAAATCACCAGACATGGGTCCAATGCTTTTTAAATATAATTTCTCAATTTGGCGCTTCAATACATCAGTTATACACATTTGCATAATTTTAAACTCAATTTTAATGATAAAACTGTTACCTGTGTACCTGTCCTATTGAGATGGGTTGACAAATCAGAGCAAAGGAACAGTTCTATGTAAAAAGTTGCAAGACAGTAATTCTGTACTTCATTGTCAAACCCTGTATAACACATATGATATAATGTGTTAATATAACACATATTATTAAATATATAAATAATACACAAATATCATTCTGCTGTACTTCAGAGTGAAAATGTGTCACAAAGGCCACTTTTCACTAAACGTTCCTGCAATACCTTTCAAGTTCAGTAAATTTTTTTATCCCAACTTTCTTTTCAAATTGGTTATGCTATCAATCAGACCTTCATTAAGTAGGATGTAACTCTTACAAGCGTCTGAAGATAGTTTTCCGAAGTAAGGCTATATTTCTTCCTTTACACACATTAGTTTCTTTAAAATAGGGAATTAGTGAAAAATACCATGGCATAGCATAATTGAGAATATAATTAATCCCCATTTGATTGATGAAGAAAGTTATACACTTTTCATAACCATAATAAGGGCTTCGTGTCCTTCAATTTTATATTGATCCATTAAATTGCAGTGTATTTTCTGACATGAGTGCACATAAACTAGCCTTATAGTATTCTATGACACTCATGGTGGAACTATAAAAATGAATCCCTTCCATTTATAAAATTTGAATGAAAGCATAGAGTTCCTGTACCTACCAAAAAGATACACTATTTTCACATCTCACAAAACTGTGTCTGAGGAACTACTAAATATTTCAAGCAAGTCCCAGAAAACTCTGAGAATGATTTCCAGAAGATGAAACATTCAGTAAGCTGGATTTCTTAAATCTCATTGTCCTATATATTGCAGAACAGAATGTAAAATTATTATTCTGCAGCTAGTAGAATGATAAATGAATGATTTCAAGGAGAAAACTACTGCTATATACTGTAATAGACATGCAGCCAATACATTGGAATATTGAAGGATAAGTAGTGACAATTTAGCTTTTTGAGGAAAATAATGAAAGAAAGAGGGGGAGGGGGGGAGCTCTGCTGTGCCATCAAATATACCTAAAACAGTACGTGAAGACAAAGGTTATTTTACAGATTAAAGGACTTCCATGTTACATGCACTTTAGAAGGTAATGCATACCAGTGATATTATGCACTAAAAACTTATATTACAGTGTTAGCAAAAATGAGTGGGAAAAATCATTACAAAAGCAACATAAGTTGGATAATTAAATCAAAAAGCTCATTATATGAGGTACAAGTCTTCTACTTATTTTACTTTATTATCAAGAGTGCAAATATGAAGCTTTTCAACTTTTATCTGTCATGATCAGTATTTTTGCAAACGTACAGGGATTCAAATAATTACAATGAAACCGAAATTGCAACCTACCCATCAGCCTTTTGCAGATCGAGGTCTAGAGATATTGTACTAAAGAAATAAAAATAATAATAAAAAATATCTATGTTATTACATCTGAATCTAGAAACTTAACATTCAATGCATCAGGGTTTAAAAATAGAATTGGTGGGCAGATTATCATTATAATACTTACTGATTTCATACAGCATTGCACAGCCATTTATGCTTTATATTCTAACATAGCTACCAGGAAAAGCTACTGTCACTATGTTACAAAGCAAAGCCTCAGACATGGTTCTAAATCAAAAATGGTTTTCAGCATCATTACAAGCTTTTGTAATTTACTGTTCATCTTCATTTAGCAAATGGTTACTTTATAACATAAAATTAATGTGTCTTAACATACACAGCTTGCATTACTGTGTAATTCATGTGTTTGCACTCATATGTGCTTTCACACCATTTGTTTAATTAAACAGCACCGATTTCTATGTGAGTGCAGAAGTGTCCACACTGAGGTAGAATGGGTAGAGTTATTAATAACTTCTATTTTCTCAGTCAACTCACACTTCCAAACAGCTATAGCCCTGATGCCATATGGCATGTCTGCCACTGAAATCTGATGTCCACACTGATTTGCATCCAGTAATTATTTATTAGATATAATTAGCATTTCTACACAATTATACACAAAGGCTGGTGGGAGAGATGGTGTTTCAACTGTCTAACTGCTAGGAAGTGTTAATATTAAATACATAGAATAATGAAGTATGAACAATAATTTTAACCCACACAGGTGGCAGTACTGTTAGCTTGATATGCAGCTGTCCTCAGAAAATGACATCCAGTTGTGTCCTTGGTTAAAGTCACACAACTGCCCAAAAATATATTGTTCAATTACAAGAGTGCAGAATTTGGCCCCAGCAGAATGTTATAATCTTTTCCTGAAAGGACAAGTCCCTGAAAACATGGGTTCAAAACAAGAAAGGAAATAAAGTGATTTAAATGTGACACTACTTGTAGCTACCCAGGTGAAGTTTGAATCAAGGACAGTTTTAAATACACAGAAAAAAAATACTCTGTACAAAACAGACAATATATCTAGGGATGTCTTATCACAAACACTTTTCAATATGAAAAAGAACCTCAGGATACATCTTATTTTTTCTTTTTTTTTTTTTTTAACAGTAGCTTTTCCAAACAAACACAAAGCAAGAATATTATATTTAAAGGCCATAATTATAGTTTCAGCTCACAATCACTACTGAAATTCTAAAACTGTAATAAAAGACATCCAGTATAAAAAGTGTAACAACTAAATAGGAAAACATTACTGAGGCATTTTTAAGATATAACTTATCTTGTCCTATAATGTCCTATCACATTAGGTTTTAAAACTGAGAGTGGCTTCAACATCATCACAATTTCTGTTATAATCAGTATAAATCCCTTATATTTTGAAAGCATGTTTACTTTAGAGCTGAATGAGTAATTAATACTTCTTTTCAACCTATTAAGACTGTCTCTGCCAGCAGATACAAAATTACTTAATACATTTTAACTTAAAATAGTTAACCATTTTTTTCAAAGAACTGATTGCAAATATTCTGAATTCGATCTGTTGTTCCTAGGAAGGGAAAAGAGCAATTATCAAGGGGGCTTCATTACACAAACACTAAAGTGTAACTACTGATGACATTCGCACATTTAAAAAAATAATTTTTCCATATACTAATCTGTTTCAGTATCAAATATTATAATTATTGATTTTGATGAAATTTGGTATTGTGCTACCAAATTTGAATGTACAAACATCTGCAGAGTACCAAAGAAACATTAGCAAGGTCTAGGAATGTCACATCAAAATTAGAGTATGTGCAGGTTCTTTCAGACATGGTATTCTTACCTCATTCAGCTGGATCAAGTGAAAGATTCATCTGTGTGTGTAACAAAGCAAGCAACCATTCCAAATGCTGAGTAAACACACAGCTCTTCACAGGGCCTGTGCCGAAAACTTCACACTTTTAGTGGAACTTTAAACGTTACTGATTGTTTTCATCACATACCTCTGCTTCGATACACGATATACAATAACAATTGATCAAACCTAACTACTACTATGTGAAAGAAAAATCCACCATTTGCAAGATACCCAACACAGATTTCTAGAAGCAGCCATGTTAGAAATGACATTCTAATCACAAAACTATACTATTTCCCACTTCAAGTTTCCTGTCACAGGGTATAATCTGGGAGGATATTTTAAATTTGACAGGCTTCAGCTTTGACAGAAAAATGCAAACAATAGACCAGCATTTTGTCACTGTCTGCAGCTTCAGAGTCCTTCCAGCTCAGAGAGGTGAACTGCACTGAAATACAACCTCCCTCTGCAAGCTGGTGGATTTTCATTAGATTTCATCTCCAACAGCATCTTTGCTGTTTCCAGATATGTTTCAGTTTCATTTCTCACCTTGACGGAGTATGGAAACAACATTTCAGGAGGAGGGGGTGGGGAGTTTGTATCACAAAGACCAAACTAACAGTGCTTATTTTGCCAGCTGGTGAGTATTGGGCTTTCTTTGTTGTTCTAAATAAACATATAGCACTTCTCAAATATCAGCTTGAAATACAAGTTAGAAGACTCCTCAAAATATTTATACAAAAGCTATTCATACAGCAGTGAAGCCATTTTTTAATAGGAGAGTCACACAGACTTAAAATTAACTGGACTCATATCTTATTTATTAAAAAGCACCAGTGCTGCATACGGAGGAATAGAAAAGAAACAAACATGTATAACATAAGAAGGCTTTAAAAGAAACAGTATTCATCTACATCCAAAAGGGTTCTAAGCAACAAAAGTAAAAATTGAAATACCCAAAACTCATCCCTCAGGTACCTCCAGGGGATACCTGAGGTTCATACATGGCTAGCTTTTCAGTGTGGAATTTCTGTACATACCACAGTGCTGCAGAATGTTTCCAGTCTGGGCAGAGTGGTGCATACCTTTACATGAATCAATCTCAGCCATTCTCTGAAGTGATGGAATTGTGTCTCTTTTATTGTGTCAACCCACAGGCAATCTGGAGGGGTTGGTTATTTCAGGACTGAAAATTACAAAATATGGTCAGAAAAAGTAATGGGCTAGTACTATTGTTAGGACCCTTCCCTCAAAAAATAAAAAGTAATTCAGTGGGTAGGGCACTTGTACAGTTCAGCTCCCTCCTTTGTATAAGGAATTTGGAGCCTAGGACTCCTAGCCTAAGGAAGCGCTCTACCAGACTGCTTGGTAGTCATATGGCAGCAACCTCCTATCAGCCTCCTCACACGGAAGTGTGAAACGCATTTAAAAGTCACACCCAGGATGTTATTC
>JANHGB010031002.1:57188-77327 GCA_026283785.1 Coracopsis vasa
TAGACCATGTCACCCAAGGCTCTGTCTAACCTGGCCTTGAACACTGCCAGGGATGGAGCATTTACCAGCTGTTTGCACAACCTGTTCCAGTGCCTCACCACTCTCACAGCAAAGAACTTCTTCCATATATCTAACCTGAACTTCTCCTGTTTAAGTTTGAACCTGTTACCCCTTGTTCTATCGCTGCAGTCCCTGATGAAGATTTCCCCTCCAGACCCCAAACCTTTAGTACCCTTAGACCAGCCTGACTGGTAGTCTAAGCAGAAGGGCTTGTTTAGTAGGTTCTGCCATTTGCAATATTTCCTGAATAAGCGCTTGAGTTGCAACTAGTGGCATCCTTTCACCACTGCACTTGGCAACAGAGGGATCTCCTTGAAACAGATTTCTTGTATGAGGATGTTCTTAGTCTATACTTGCTTTTGTTTTGTTTTGTTTTTTCACTTATAAAATGCAAAACAGCATGAAAATTTCACTGAATGTAATAAACCAGACACTGATTCATCATAACTGATTTTTTAATTAGTTGCTACCTTTGTAGTCCTAAAATAAAAAAAATTAGAAAAAAGGAAAAAACATCTTTTGTTCATCCAAACCAGAAGTAATCCTTAAAAATAGTGGTGTTATTGTTTCATCTCATCCAGTCACATCTTAGCTGGGGAAAGAACAGCTCAATAAGCAAATCAGAACATAGTCTTGCTGTTTCTCTGTTACAAATGTGCTGTATGACTATGTCATTATTCTTTGCCATGGAAATACACTTGCAGAACAATCACACTGCTTTTCAGAGGCCCACAGCTTATTAAAAAGGAGAATCATATTCATGAGTGAAGCTATTTTGGAGCATCTTTAACTGCATATAAAATCCAATATTAATAAATTCTGCCTGTTTTTTTCTAACTGGTACCACCATTATGATCTTGGGCCACTTGCAGTGTCTCTGTTTCCACATCACATTGTCTCTGAAATAACTCTAATACCATGGAAACATAAAAAATGGGTAACTGCTGCAATACCAATAGCTTTGCTGTTGCTACTCTGGGTATGCACATAACTAAGCTTTAAGATGAAAATAGATGCTGCTAGATTTTGATCCAAATATACATATGAAATTCAGCATTGATTTCCACAGAATAGGAATTACAGCATTCTATTCCATAATGGACAAATAGCTTTTTTTTTTGTTTATGAAATCAGATGTTATTATAATACAGCCCACTTTCAACAAACACTGTTTCCCTACTGAGAGGCCAAAGGCACAACCACTTCATTGTGTCCCTCTGTTGGAGGGGGTTTCATATCTCTAATTATCACGGCTCTAATTATCAGGTTTGTATTTCCAATTATAGTCAGACTTGGTGGGTACAGGTCCACCACCCCACTGGAGCATATTTACCCCAACATGCATAAACAGGATCAAGCATATAATCTTTTTTGTGTTTACCCCAGTTGCAGCGCATATGTTCTCAACCTTGCTAGGTTCCTGAAATTTAGTAGGAAGTTAAAAAACAACCTCACTGATAATGACTATGTAAGGAATTTTGCAAGGAAGAGCTATTACTGCCACCTGCAAATGTGTGTGCAGGAGGTTGTCTTGTATAAAACCAAGGAACAGATATACTAAACATAAATGTACTTGATATTGTAAGTAAGAGGGTAAATGTGTGTCAAACTGCCTTTGATATTGCTCAGGTATTGCTATTATTTTGCAGGAAATAATGCATTGTCAAACAGGTAATATAAAAAACAAGTACTTTTACTGTTAAATCCAATTTTTTTCTGTTTATCAAAGTATTATACTCTTCTTTCAAATAGAATGAGTAGTCAGAACCTTACTTAGGAAAAAGAATTAAATGGGTTTTAGGTTTGTTTTACCTTTTCTATCCGAATCCTATCTTAGAAGTGGGAAATTCTCCCCATTATGTATTCTAACATAGCTTGTAAAGTTTAGAAATTTGAAATTCAGGCTATTTTAGCCACTAAGAATTCAAACCTATCAGAAATTATCCATGATAGAAAACTTGTAATATGTAATGTAAAACTTCTGAGAGATCTGAGACTGATCAATCAAGAGTTTGAAAACCTGCTTTTTCATAAATGGAGTCTCATATAAATTAAAATAACCCCCTATAAAAGTTGGCAAAGAATGGGTCATTGCTACCTGCAGTACAGGTGCACGGAAGGAAGAGTGTTGGAAGCTGTCTGGTGTTGTGCAACAATCTACCTCAGTCAGCAGTTTCCAGCAAATGACTGTGAGCTGCTCTGGTGCACAGACAAGGTGCCTTTGATATGTGTCATCAAAATCTCCACAAAGTTTTAACTGATGAGCAAAGAAAGCTTTATTCTAAACACGTTAGCTCAGACTGGTCAGCTGAAGAGTTTTTTACCTTTTGTGCAGGCTCACTGATTTATCAAAGTTCAGGGAGAAAATTATGTAAAATTCAATGCCTATTTGATGTTCAAGTTATTTCACTTTCAACATGGAAAAGATAACTTATAAAATAAGAACTCCCTGCATTTAACAGAAAATTAAGGATTGGTTTATAGCTCCTAGAAACCTGATGTAATTAGACACTACAAAGCCAAATATAGTCTCAGGATGTTACCATTCAATCTAAACATTTCGATTAGAAGAATTTAATGTATTTCACAGACAGCCCAGCAAGTTCACAGTGGGACTTTGTATATATAGTAGACATTATGTGACAAACATCACAACCACTTGGGGGGGAGGCAGATATGCGACTACCAAAGCTCCCTGCAGAAAGTCCCAATTATGTGTATTTGAGTAGAGGCCACTCTACTAAAACACATTCCTCACTCCTGCAGACGTGCTGATGGATGGGCATAAAAGGATGGAGAAGCACATTGTGAGCAGATATTCATCATTCAACGGGATCCTTTAGTGGATGGTACAGATCCCTTAAGGTTGTGCTGACAAGATTTACCCAGTCACCAGTGGCACATAACTGCCATGGTGATTCAGACTTTCTGCATAGGGCCCAATATCTGTGAGATTTAGAGGCAAGTCCATTGAAGGGCAACAGAAATTCAGTCTTTCCCGTGACAGAGCAGTAAGGAAAAAGCTCCATGGGGAAAAGTGAATTACCATGGACCAGTACTAATGACTTACTTCCAGCTTACTTCCAAGCTGACAAGCGTCTTCAACATCCAGCTGGGGAGGCCATTGTACACATGGGGACATTGAAGTGCAGGAAATTAAAAGATGTATTTCAAAAATGTCCCAGATTTCATTACTTGATTTTCAGAGATTTGGGGTTTTTTTCCTACAAATCTAGAGCGTACTTTATGTAGTAGTTAATAGAAAAAGCAGGTGTCCAATCCTCTTGAACTCAGAAAAACCAAATGTCAAATTACTCTAAAGTGTGGAGAACCAAAAAATTAGGGTCACATTTGCAAATACGGGCTCCACTCATTTGCCCAGAGTCCAGTATTAAATTAATAAGTGAGAACAGTTTTGTTTGCTTCCCATATATTCTTTTTTCCCATATATTCTTTAAAGTTCATTCCCTGTTTCTGAAAGAGGCAGACACACATTTACCAGGCTAAGCTAAAAGCTACCAGCATTGCCCTGTAAAATGATAAATATCTTCCAATCACATCCAAACCATCCAGGCATTTCGTATTCAGATCAGAGCACTAAGGTTTTCCCAGAGGTGGAAATGATCACTATGGTTATCAGGCTCTACAGCTGACGTGACACAAATTCATTTTGTACAGCTTGTGATATATGCATCATTGTCACAGTCAATATTTTGATATCTCCAGAGATGAACACAGGGTTCTTTATGTGCCAGAGGAAACACCAGCAGTCTAATGAACAGAACAGAACAGAAAATCTGTAGGTTTTACATTTACAGCTGCACACCACATTTCCATTGTAAGGGAAACTGGAATGGTAATTCAGCACCAGCTTTGCATTGCTAGCAGTCTTACATCAGTTGAGGAGTTTATCTAAATTGGTGACCTGGGGCCATAAATGTCATAGAAGAATTTCTTTCCTCTCACATAATGGAGAATTTTGTTGCTCTAACAAATCCTCTGTTTTGCCTTCCTATTTAAAGTGATAGCAATGATATTCATTACACTGCTAAATGTTAGTAGACTGTTTTCTTTAATACCATAATCAATTCAATGTTATATTTTTGTGGGCCAGATGGCATTCCTTATGCTTTTATTTCTCAGAGCTAATATCTATTGAAAAATATCAGCCGACATTTTCTATTTCAGCTATCCCATACTAGCTTCCAAAAAAAACCTATTCTTTTCCTGAGTCCATTGCAAACATGCCATTCTATTATTGAACTGCATTAAGTTATTAAAGAAATTACATTTGGAAAGTTTCTAGCAAATGAGATTATTTTCCTTTGAGTGTTTGTAAGCATATTTTGAAACGGCAAGTCTCAGCAATGAAACACAGAAACTGCTATTCCAGTAGTGGAACAAGCAGTGTTTCTGTCATACTGTAAACCTTTATACTACTTACTAATTGGAGATGGTTTGCATGTGATTTGTTTCAAAATAATAATACAAATAATAATAATTTTTAAAACTAACAGAAAAACTGAGTATCCAGCTTTATACAATTTAAGAGTGAAGTTGGAAGCTAATTTAATCACATATATTTGCATTTTTCTATTCTGAGTCAAGGATGTTGTGCGAGACAGGGTTGAACACTTTGCACAAGTCCAACTAGATGACTAAACAACATCTACTTAGTGCAAGCATGTAGTACCTAGTGGAGCATCACTGTGACTCTGTACATTCAAGTATATACACCCTTCAAAATGTGGTTGCATAATTTCATGCTAACTTATGAGTCCTGCCATCTCAGTGTCAAGATACCTCTGTCAATTTCAGGATCCCTGTGACTCTGCAGCACTGATTTGCAGCTCTGTGTACAGCTGATCCACAGTTTTATCCCTTCTTACAAGGTTAGGGTAGTGGCTGATCAGAAGCAATATCTGCAAGCTAGATGGACTCTCAGTTACCAGAGAAACTAAATGAATTACCTGTGTTGCTGTTCTCTGCAGTGAACATCTGGAGGGTTCCTGTAACAGTTCAACTCTTTTAAAAGAAATGAAGGAAATTGCATCAGAATAAATGCAGAGAAAAGGAAACAAATTA
The DNA here is from genome assembly GCA_026283785.1 of Coracopsis vasa. Classification (NCBI taxonomy): domain Eukaryota; kingdom Metazoa; phylum Chordata; class Aves; order Psittaciformes; family Psittacidae; genus Coracopsis; species Coracopsis vasa. Next base: position 62,334 of record JANHGB010031002.1, read on the forward strand.
AAAAAAGAAGGGGTAAAAAATCATTAAGATCAGAAAATTTTCCTCTAAATTATCAAAAACATGCAAATAGGAGTTTGTTGACCAGCTTACCATAAGGATTTCAATCTGCCTGCTTCTCAGAACAACAGACTGACCAGGGTGAAAGCCCAGAGAACACAATTCCAATTCTAGAAGGAGAATTGGAGGGAGGTTAGGGGTAGAACACAGGACAGCCATTCTGCTGCAGTGAAAGCTACAAACACAGTACCAAGAAGGTTTACAGGGAATGGCTTGCCAACAGAAAGCTAAGCTAAACTGTAGACCAGTTTAAACATAGCCAGGTACATTCTGGAGACATAAGACCAAAAAGAATAATTACATACATTTATAGGAAATGAGTCTGATAATTGCCATTACACACACTAGTCCATATATAGATGTCAGCTCAGGAAGACCAGATTGTTTTCCAGAAGCCTAACTAACCACAGGGGGTTAATGTTGGGAACAACAAACTGTGCTTTCAGTCTGACTAATAAATTACTTGTGTTGCTGCCTTATATTGATATGTTCCTTGTGTTGCCATCTGAGCTACACGTATGCAATGAAAGCTTGCTGGTAGCACGTAATATCTTGTGATTCAAAATAAATCTGCTTTTTGTAAAACTTCAGCTGGTATTTCTGGTAAAATTATTATCAACACTTATTTCCAATTTAATTCAAAATATATGATTGGCAAGTCCTGCTTTCTACAGATCTCGGAACACATGACAGCAATCTATATAATAAATCTGCTGTGGATTCTCAGTTCTCAGTCAGATGACATTGCCTTTACTGTTTCTAAGCTGAACCACAATGTCATAAATAGAGCAAATAGTTTGAACATCAGCTAAAACTTTTTCCAATGTGAGTTCTGAAATTGAGAAACCCTACTTAATAAACTTGAGAGTCTGTATCAAATAGTTCACTGAATTCCCTCCTGATTCTGAGACATGCTTTTCCATTTCCAAAGGACTCAAACGCTTCACCTCTCCCTCATTTGCGTGACTTCTGTGCTTAGTTAGGAAGTTGTAACTTAAAATTTAAAAACCCCTTGACTTTACTTTTTTCTCCTGAATAAAACCTCTCTTGTATAATCAACCACTGTTCAGAGATTTATTTTATACATAGAAGTTGTTTCTTTTTTGTTTTGTATCTCTTTGCATTATTTTTATTTAATGATCTATCAAATGTACTTTATAACTTTCTTTAGAAAAAAAGCTTTGAAAGCAAAAAAAAAATTAAAATAAAATCTAATAAGAATTATGAAGTATCCAGCCCCAGAAACCCTTTTTTTCTTTCACAACTTATGCATGTATAATAGAAAAAACATCCCTGCTAAGAATGCTACATTCCAGAGGTCCCTTCCAAGCCTAACAATTCTGTGATTCTGTGTGATTTCAAACTAAAACACTGGCAAAAATCCTACTGGATGCCAGTAACCCACACTTTCACCAACCTGAAAAATGCAGCAGATTTAAAAACAAGGGAAACAAAACAAAACTGCAGTTTAATCAATCAAACAATCAAAGAAAGGTACAAAGCAAAAGGTTAATACACATGTTACAAGATTTGTAATGCAAGTGGATGATGATAAACACTGAAAGAATCAATGAAATAACCAGTGGGGTCACAGACATCAAGAGCATGCTCTTAAAAACAAATTCTGAAAATAAGAACTTGTAAGCAAGGCACATACTCAGTGCTTTAGACAGGTAGTACAACCAAATATGAACTCATAACAGGAAGACATGCTTCTTAATTCTCTGTGTGGTATTTAGAATAGAGCACTAAAAGATACCTTCATCCTCCCTGACTGTGAACAAAACAGAATTGAATGACCTGTAATAAAAGAAGATGTAAGGTAGCATGTGGAAAAATTTAACAATTTCAAATCAACAGGCCCAGACAATTAGCTGAGAAGCTCTCTGAGTTATTAAGAGCGTTTTTTTATCAAACCTAAGGAAGTCCTCAAGTATAAAGTGTTCCCAATGTTATTGCAGTGCTGCAAGCAGTAAAAGAGATGGCTGGAAATTGGTCATCCTTATGTAAAACCTGGAACAGTTAACTTTTAACCGGCAACACACATTCAAACATCATCAGTGCCAGTCAGCAGTCAAAACAGAATAATTGATGCTTTCCTAGCAAGTTGGTCCTGTGAAAACAGTCTGCTTTCTTTTGGAAAGGTGCATAGCAGTTTGATAAACACATCTGAGTCAGTGAAGGCCACTTGGGCTTCTCTGAAGTACTTGATGTAAAATGAAAATTTGCATCTGGAGGATTGAAAAGAATCTATTCCCAGTTTTTAAAACTTGCACAGAAGATCTCCCAGTGCATAGGTACAAGCAAACCACCAGTGTAGCTCATATCATGTCTTACTAGTAAAATCCAACTGTAAACTGTAGTGATTGACTAGGTGAACTGCCTCCTTCTTTCAGAAAGCCTCTATTCAGGGGAATGTTTCCAGTCACTGTCAAAAATTCTACAGTGTTTTTGACAGAGACATAAGAAATGACCCAAAGCTTCCTATAGGACACTGTGCAATGAAAATAGTACTTCTTCAATTGCTATTGTGATTTCCATGGAAAAAATTCTCTTTTATGTCAACTTATCACTTTTCTAGTTAAGCAAAAATGAGAGTCCCCTGACTGAAAACTTCTTTTCTTCTGTTATTTGTTGTTGTTTTTTTATTCTGTGGCTATAAATTGCACTTAACAACAAACACAAGAGAATGTAATCGACTGTAATCCAATCTCTAACTTCAGTAGCCTGAGACAAGGTCCTCAAATGCTCATCAGAAGACCTAAGGAAGCTGGAAATAATATTATTACAGCTGTTTATGTTCCTCTCATTCCTGGAGAACCCCAGTTTGGCTTGTTGCTGCTCCACATATAAACTAAAACAATTCCAAGGCTGTTTCAGACCTGCGCTAGCTTCGCATAACTCTTTGAATGGCTTTTGACAACAGAACATAGGATGAGTAAACTGCACATCTCCCCTTCCCATACCATAGCAGGCAGTCAAAACAAAAAAAACCTCAGTATATCGAAAATGTAAAATAGGGGGGTATTGAGCTGGCTGAATTAGCTCTGCCTCTGCCACAGATTCCTTCCAAAGGGAAGAAACTTCTTCTGCCTATTTCTAGTGGTTATCCTGCTCTTTAGCAACACACACTGGCTGCATTAAATTGAGAGTTTGTCCAAAATACTGGAAGTGAGCTATATGTAGATAGCAAACAATAATCAAAGATTGTGCTCAGATCAGCATGTTGACTGGCATTTAAATTAAAAAAATGGGGTTTTTCCTGGCTGTAGGGAAAATAAATATTATTTAAAAAACAAACAAAACAACAACAAAAAAACAAAACAAACAAAAAAAACCCTATAGAAGTGATTCTCATTCCTCAAAAGCCTTTGTCAGAAGATGGTACCACTGCCTCAAATATCAAACATTAATGTCAAACCCAAACAGTAATAGACAGTCATTCCAAGATAAATCATCTTATAAAAAGTGTTTAGAAATACACTGCACAAAAATGTAGTAATGATAAAGCACTAAAGGAAATTGCAGAACCTGCCAACACACCAAGGAAAATTACTTGTTTTGCATGAAAAATGTATTGGTTTGCTATTCAATTTGATGTCCTCTGTCATTAACAAAGGTGTCCTTGGATATCCATATGCATAGGAACACTCTGCCTACTGTTAATTCTGAGACACAAATCATTTTGCCTTTCTAGCTAGACCTGTCTTTGCAAACCTCAGCTTTCATCTCTTTTATTGACCTGCTTGTATTATTCAAACACCAAGAGTAAAGAGATAGTTTAATATTGCCACATAATTTGCAGTGTCAGAGTGCAAAAACTATGCTACTGTTATAACAGTCCAGGAATGCAGCTATAATGGAAAAATAATAACCCACCAGGCTCTAGAAATAGGCACATTCAGCAGATGTTTAGGAATATTGTCAACTTCTAAAAGCCAGCATCTGAACATAAGCAACGAAAGATCCACGTACTCTTTTCAGTTACTCTAAATGTTATTTTAGATGCCTGTGATTTTTCTCCCCACACATTTTCCCAACATCTTTTTGCAGACTCACATTATACACTAAGATTTCACTAAAAATATGATGAAAAGCAAGGTCTGAACTTGATGCATAAGGATGCAAAGAAGGGTGAAAAAGTGAATGTAAATGTACCCTTTTCTGCTAATCTGCTGCTGAACTACAAATTTAAAGGCGTATAGTTCAAAACTGTGGAAAGAATTTAATTTTAATAGAACTAAGTATATGTCTCTGATCCTTCAGAAAATACATTCCTTAATGCAAATGGAGAAAACAGGTATTTCCTGTGTAATGGAACTATTCAAAATATACCATTCATAATTCCCACTACACCATGTTAACGGCAAACAAGATATTTCTTTAAGTAAGATTTGGATTTCAATTTTTTTAAAAGTCAGTATGTGTTTTGATGCTCTTAGAAGCAAAATTTGTTCCTAGACCACAAATATGTTTGAAAATATTTCCTTCAAAACCATCTATCATTATTTTAACAGCTTTCAAATACCCTGAATCCATCTCAGACTTGCAGCTCAGGTTCTACAGTCTATTATTTTGAATACATTGAAATCTCAATAGCATAAATTTTAATGCTAGATGAAAAAAATATGGTCATATTACATTAACATTACCAGCTTTAGTATTCAGATTTTTGCAGACTTTTTTTATACCACAGTTTCGATACATAATTCAATGTGTTTAATTTTCTACTTATACCTAAGTCAATTTCATCAACTCATTCCCTCGCACAGAAAGTGTTGTACTATAAAAACTGATGCACATTTTCAGTTTGAATAGGAAGTTGTTTCATGACATCAATAAAACTGGTATCCACCAATTATTGAAGATTATTGTAACATCTATACACAAAGAATAAAATTAATTTAAACATAATATCATTATTTTCTTCTGATCTCTCAAGATGTAAATGTGCGATAAACCTGCACTGCTTTCTTTAAGGAACAAAGACTACATCTGGGCTGTAATCAGTTGGACAAGAGGGCATTTGGGGTCAAGCTGGAAACTGCATTTAAGCACTATGCCCAGAACTGCTAGGCACCAGAAAGTGCAATGGGAGACCTGTGATGTTGCTGCAGCTGCTGTGGGCACAAAAGTGATGCACAACAAATTGTTAATGAATCTGAGAGCTGACCATGCATTTCCAGATTGATATTCATAGTATATATACTGTTAATAGGAACCTAAATATATCACAACTCCTAATATATTTTGCTATCCCCCAAGTTTTGCTCTTCAGACATGTCCATAATTTAAATCCTTCAAATGCTTTACATGGGAATTATATTAATTAAAATCTACCAAACAAAAGATAAAGCAGACCATGCTGAATATCTCAAAAAGGCAATCCAAAGAGTTTTTGTAAAACTTGAGAAACTGGAGAAATCCAAGAATGACAGCATTAAGAGACAATGATTGAATACGGACAGAGATCTGAAACAGCATTACTAAGATTATATCAGTTTACAATTCATTTTGTTAAATGCAATAACTTTAGAACTAAAATGGTATTTTTCTTCAAATTAGATTTGCTTTGTAGATTTCCTCAGGAGTCAGTACAAGCCTAAGTCTGAAGAAAATCAGTCTACTAATTTTAAGTTAAAAACATTTAAAGCAACAAATCCTGGGTCTGATTCATGTTAGAGTGGATAAATTCAAAGCTAGAGGGTCTAAATCTCTCAGCATGGCTTTAGCTTTACTGATTCTAACAAAGTTATAGGTACATTAATATGACAAGGATGTAGTCTGAAAACACTGGATCATTTGTACTGTTTGGACAGCTAAGATTCAAAGTACAATATGTGCCAAGAAAGCTAATCTTTAAGATACATAGTTATTACTTTTTAAAAATGTTTAAGTATTTAAAACTGGCGAGCAAGTCAAGTAAAAGGACAGACACACAACAGTACATATAAATGGTCAAAACCACATTACTGCCTTGTACACCCATGTTATTATTTTACTTTAATTAAAACCAAACTTTTTTCTCAGCCCAAACAATATCAGTAGTCCTCAGCCTCTCTAAAGATTTTGCTATAGTTTTTCCCAGAAGAAAATGGGGATATTTTTTTTCTAATAAGAAATAATATATTCTTTCACCTCAAATTAATTCAGAATTGATTGATGGGAAAATTAAACCTTGGACACAAAGCAATTGTGGAGTTTTTTAGCCAATAGGGAAATGCTCTATGAAATTATGGTGTGCAGAGACAGCTGTTGCTATGGAAACTGTTTTGCAACCTTAAATGTGACAGCAAGTACCAGGTGTCTGCTGTAATGAGACTTTAAGGTAATTATGAAATGTAAATATGGCTTGAAACTAGCTATCATCTCCAGGCCTGAAGGACAAGTCCCTCTTTGGATAATGTGCTGGGGAGAAGGTGCAGGGCAGCACAGCCACCTCTCTCGCTACAGGGCAAGAAAAGGATGCCTATAGCATTGATTTCATCTCTATCAATGGCATCCCACTCCAGGAAATCAGCATAATGGGAAGCTTGGTCCCATCTGCCTTCACATTGTGGCATGAACTGACCACTGTAACCAGCCTGGAGACTGCATTAAGGGATGATACACTTAATGCTAGATTAGGCATTAAGTAGTTACTACCTTCTGGTTTTGCTCAGACATGTATAAGCCAAGTCTCATAACATCAGTGAACTGACACTGAAAGAGATCCTTTACAAAAAGCACTTATACAAGAAAAAATTATATTCTTCAATGCAGTTTCCCAGCATTCCTACTTCCTATGGAGTCTCTGGTTGCTGCCTGCAGAAATTGTTTCTCATTACAATCACAATTTGCTCGAAACCACTCAAATGATTGCATTTATTGAAATGCATGTGACTGCTTCCAGTTGGTTAGTGCATGTTTCTAAGAGAAGCCCTAGAAATCATGCCTTCTATTCCAGACACAACAAAGTAATTTGACTACAGCTTTACAACACAATATGAGAAAGTCAAGCAAAGGTAACCTTGACAAAGATTCAACGCTAAAAAAGCAAAAGCACATTCATAGGTCCCTGTAGCGCTGGGGGGAAGAAAAGGGGGATGGAGAGGTGCAGTGGAGCATAGTCATTTATCTCAATTATTGTCTGCTTTTCCTAAATCAGTTTTGACAAGAATTACATTCCATAATATCCATTATTCTCTCAGCCTTGCTGGGTTTGGTTCTCTCTCTCCATATTACCAAATTCATCAATGTCTCCATAAACCTCATCCCTAGCACTGACAAAGAACAAACCCTGGGCTGGGTCGCTCCTCAACATCTACATGTGATGTTCTCACAAGATAGCAGCAAGTGGTGCTTTTCCCATTGAGTATACAGGAGTGCCCCAAAGGGAAAGTGTTTTTCCTCAGGAAGTTCACAGGTGTGGGGAGCACTGGGTCCCATGCACAGCTAGGAGGCTTTATCTGCAAACGATTCACATGATTTTAACACTATATAAACATACAGCAATAGAAAAAGCAGGAATAAGGCAGACCATTCCCATCTTGGCAGGTTTCTTTAAAACGAAAAACATTGTTTTCAAATTGCCATTATAAATTGTTAAAATTTTATCTTGCCTCAAATACATGGTTACCCTTTTTTGATATCTTTATCCTTAGCAGAGTTATTAGACTCATAAGCCATTGCATATTTGATTGCTTACACATGCAAAGAAATAAAACATTCAGTGTTTTCAATAAGTGACAGTCAAACCTAAAGGGAATTACTCATGAATTAGACAATTTTGCTAAATGAGGGAACATGCTTTTCTACTGTGATGCTGTCAGGAACATGGCAACAGAGAAACTTTGATTTCACACTGAAGAAAAAACAGGCTTTAAAATTTTCTTGCAAAAAGAGATATTGCAGCACAGTGTATATTATAGCACCACTTTGCAGATACCATTTGGTTTAATGCAGCTGTTTGTTAGGTTTGTTCTCCTCTTTCTCTGTCTTCCCATTTCTTATCTTGTGCAAATCCACTCTAGAGTAACAGCAGGTCCATCCCAACAGGAACAATCATTCCTCAAATCGCCTTGCCTTTAACATGACATTTTTCAACAGACAAAATCTATAGCTTTGCCTTAACCTTCCTATGTCTTAAATATTCAAGCATTGCCATGATCAGAGCATCTTCAATGACAATTTGTTCTGTTTATTTACATTTAGTCCTTATACAGAAAAGACTTTCCCCTGCCATCAGGTTTTTCACTTTTAGAGGCTAGAACATGAGAAAAAAAAAGCACACATTTATGTCCAGCTACCGGTAGGAAAGTTGATTTCTCCTTTTAATTACATCATTTATCACATTCCAAAGAATAAGAGTGAAAATACTTTTCACTTATTTGACAGTTTTTCAAGTTTTGTTGTCTTGAACATGAGAATTCAATGGATTGCCAATGTTTTAGGAGAAGACGACCCAAAATATTGTCATTGAAGAAAAACAAATTATGGCCATTCCTGGTTTGCTTCAATGCTTTTCAAAGCCTGTTTAATATTTGATTTGCATAACTGGTGTCACCCAATCTCAAAATATAAATCTCTGCTTTAAAGGAGTTCAGTTATCCAATTAGCTCACTTTTATGACAGAATCATATTGATAAAAATTTCTGGAATATTATATAGAATAACTAAGTTCAGTAAATCATCAGGGATGCATGTCATTAGTGGTGTATTAACCAGTCTAGAAAGAGAAAGCAGATAATTGGATAGTACAGAATAACCATATGAAACTACAAGATGGCCAACTTTGTAACCAAACCTGATGGCAAGTAAAATATTTGAATCATTAAAGAGAAGATCACGAAGTTGAAATGCATGAGGAAGATTAAAACTGTATCTACAGAAAGAAGATTATGATCTAATTTTTTTTCATCTTCACTATTGAAGTAGTAAGTATAAACTGTAAAAGAAAAGTACCAGAATCTCTGGGAAGCATCCAATGCTGTTCTACCCAACAAATTCATTTATAAGGGCAGAGGTCATCAGCCAGAAGCAGAAATTTGGAGATGCACAACGGACAGAAATTTTCATGTAGCAGAAAACAAACAAGACAATGAACTGGACCTCTGTTGGACATGGTTAACATGCAACGAAAACATCTCTCTTTGTAAGTGGATGAACAATGATGCCATGCAGTTCTGCAAAAAAAAAAACAAACCACAAACAAACAGCTTTTTTCATTTAGACGACGTCTTCTACAGAGCTCATAGGGCATATTTGATAATTTTCTTGATGTGAATTTGATACTCAAAGTTATCACAGCACTAACAAACGGATATGACAAATTTCTCAGTTGTTTGCATTCATGCTTTCGTGTGCCCTCATTAGCTCTTATGAGCCTGTGCAGGGTACTTTTTGAAAGATCACATAGTTCAACATCTCATCTTTCCCTTGAGATATTTCAGATACTTTTTGAGACAATTTTCATATTTAATTAAATTCAGCAGAAGACATTTAGATTCCTACCTCTCAACCCGTCTAAATTAAAAATATAAATAGGAAAACATTGCAGCATCCTGTGTGTCCTCCAGCCTCTTATCCCTTTCAGTTGCCTTTCTGTAATTCAGTGTTCTCTGCTAGTGTTAAAGGTTCCCACATGGTTTGCAGCTTTCCTCCTAAATATTCCAGGATCACCTAATGTCCTAGAATTTCAGTGTTTCAGCAGATGAAGCTTGAATTAAATTTCATTTTAGTACAGTTTACGTTTCTTAAAACCTCTTGCTGCATGGAAACAATTTTATTCTATTATTTCCAACACTGAAAGAAAAGCCAGTTCAGGGAAAACTTGAAGTAGAAAAAGCAAAATCTATTTGGAAAGGCAAAACTGCTGTTTTTACACAACCTGACAATGAAAATCTAAAATCTAAAATCTATATGTGAAACATAAATAACATCTATTTCAGTAGTACTGCACCATTGACATGAAACTTTGCATACTGCAGCACATTTCTCAGCCTGCCTTTTCCTTACTTCCTACATCATTATGTCACACTACTTAGACTTTGAGTTTTATTATAGAAGAAAATAGTCCCAAAACATATGGATATGCATGGATTTCTCTCACATGAACCATGGTTCTCATTATTGTAATTCATGATTCCCAGACACAGTAGCTGGATATCAGGATGTGTATAAAAATATCTATATCCATATTTGCCAGTCACAGCAAAATAAACTGAAATTAAACTGGTTTTGGTGAATCAATAAATTGGTAACATTACATGCAGCCAAAAATTCTGGTTCACCGGTTATTGGCACAAGGTTCCTGAATTAGGAAGCTGGAAACACAACTAAAGGTAATCTGAAAATTCCAGATAAATCAGACAAATATTTTCAGTTATGTGTTTGACTTCTAGTTTGCTTACTCACTCCAGAACTGGAAACTAATGTCAGCAGCAGAGGTGAAATAAAATGCCTTATATTTAGCTGCTAAACTTACTCCACTGAAGACAATTAGCTAAAATAATCTGAATTTGCTCCAAGGCTTTATCACTTCAGCCTTGTCTTTTTTAATAAATCAAGCATTATTAAAGAGAGGATGCAATAAAATTACAGTGGGGTTATTTGGGACATATCAAAAACAAATTCATGTGATACCAGCAGATGAGAGCTCACAAGTTTGTTCTTTCATGTAAAAAATGCATATCCTCCAACCAGCAAAATAGAGCAAGAGAAAATTCAAGGAAGATAATTTGAATTCATAGATTTGCTAAGTTTAAACTAGATTTTATGCACATAGTACTACACTGACTGAAAACTCTTGAGTTCCTTGAATTAATTCACACACAAAAAAAAACTTATAGGGTTATGATTCTGGTAAATTTTTAAGTATAACTGAAAATACATTAGCAAAATTAAATCTTTTGTTCAGTCAGTTAAAGGCTGATCATGAAGATACAAACTCATTTACTCTTCTCCTATAAATTAAAGGAAAAAAAACCCCAAACAATCCACCTGGAAAAAATCACCAGAAAAAAAGACATAAACTTTCAAACAGTCAGAATCTGCTGCAATTATGGTTATCCCAGACTGCCGGGTGCTGGCCAGAGAGACCCCCCTGTGCAATCACTTCATATGCTTACCACTAGCAAATCTGTGGGCATGGGGGAGTGTTTAAAGACTACTTTGCAGATTCTATGTATCAAAAATCTCCTTATGTGCCACATCACCAATGATACAAACTGGTATTTCAGTTCAACGGTTTGGTTTATCGACTCTTCAAACCTCAACCCACAAAATGGGTAATTAAAGAACAAATGAATGTCTTTGCTTCTTTCCCACATCTCTGCTAATAATGTGAGCACAATCAGAAACTGTGGACACAAATGGAAACCCTAACTAATGGTCATAAAAAGATTAAATGCCCTCAACTGTTATTTTTAAGTTATAGTGAGATTTTCCAGTTCAGCTCTTATTAGTGTTTTTAAACTCTAAGAAATCAACTGAAAAGGGAAAACTGAAACAGGAGGTCTTTGACCCAAATTGCTTGCAGATAATTAGGATATCAAGAGTCCACAATAATGGGTACATTACTATTTCTTTCAAAGAGTACCTGACAATGAATGCTTGATGGTACTTGCAACTGTAACAGAAAAGTTCAGTGTGAGGACTCAAATTCTGCTTTTAAGATTGCCATAGTTAGCACTATCATGGGGGCGGGCAGGGAGGGGAGAGCTTAAAAAGCTTTTTGTTGCAATGAGTAGCAATGAATTTGGTACCTCCTACAGACAGACAGGCACATTAGTCAGAAGAGCTCAGCAAAGCAATGCTATTTTAAGTTCACTGGCTCTGAGCAATGGTCGAAACAATGCAGAATCACCCCAATAACAAAGAAAGATGACCTGACTCAAGCATGCCTAGACAACCTCTCAAAGTTCAGAACCTCTTCTAGCTCACCCACCTGGACAAGGTAATTGCTCTTCCAAGTGACCCAGAACTAGCCCAGAGCAGCGGCCATTCCCACAGAGGGGCTGTATTAGATCTCTGCAGGTCTGAGCATCTTAACCCAAGCTTTACTGATGTTTTTAAATTAGCTTTCCTTTCTCCTGGGAACAATTGGAGGTTGGATTTGCTTTTTTCATCAATGCATAACTTCTAGAAATGTCTTCAATTATGATCTTACATTTATAATCATTATAGGTTTCATGCCTTTAACTCAGGGCATAAAACTTAGATTTCTTCAGAGTCATTTTCACCTCCATAGTTTCATTAACAACCTCCATTGGAAGCATAGAGTTTTCAGTAGTTCTGCTCTGCAAACAGGGTATGGACCTACAATTTCCTCCTACATATCCAAAACATTTTCATGCAGGAGCCCAAATTAGTATTATTAAAAGTATAACAATGTCTTTAACTGAATATTTTCTATGTGTCCTACAGCTGTTTGCTCCACACAGAGAGATGGTTTTTTCCACCCCAAGAATTCCACAAAGATACAGTTAATGCCATTCAGGAATGGCCATCTTCCTGAACTTTCTTACCTGCATTACCTTGCCCTGGTTTAGTCTGCTTTTTCTTATGCTGAAACACCTAGGAGGTATGCAGTAGTGGCTATAAATAGTCATTTCCAATTATTTTTTTCTGTGACCTTTCTGTCTCTTATTCTTGCCAATGTTCTCTGTCAGGGCAGCCAAATGACAATTTTTGTCAGTAGTTGTTTGGATGTATTCTCTTCTCTCATTTACACTCTCCTTATTTTTCCTATACAAACAATCTCAGTACATCTTTCCAATTAAATTATACATCTTCTTTTTGTTAATCAAGAGCTAGTGCTCCACATGCAGCTTCCAAATTATAGCTTATATATAAACCTACCATCCACAGCCTAATACAGTTCCTACACCTTCAATATTTTCCACCCTGCTGCGCTCTTTATATCCTATCTTTCTAACTCAGATTTGTATGGTCAGAAAGAAATTCAAGACTCTCTTATAATATTTTAAAGTTTCTATTCATTAACAACTGTAAGTTTATGCTGATTTGTTCAACATTTTCCCTACATTGTTTTCTAAAAAAAAAAAAAAATTCTAGCCTTGAATGTATAGTGCATGGAACCTAAAGTGCACAGAGAAATCAGTGAAATCAATATCTCTCCAGCTCTTGCAAGAGTGAGAAAAGGACCTGGAAGCCATGGCTTGCAATTAGAAGTGTACCACTTAAAAAAATTCAATACATATAAAACCTTGAAATAACCCAGTGTTTTCCACTGCAAGCACTGCCTGCTCTGTTTTCTGACTTCAGCACAATAAAAAGTAAAAATGCAATATTCAAATAAGAGCTTAATAACGGAGGAGTAAAGTTATTTGGAAATGTTTATAGAAAGAGCTATAAAGCTCAACTCTAGCAAACTTAACTATCAAAACATCCCTACTTTAAGACTATATTACACATAGCCATCTTTTTTAGTGGAAAGCTTATTCAACATTTGAAGCATGAAGAAGACGTCAGTTTTGAACCACTTTACATGTTTGGAACAGTCTGTGGAAGCAGAAGTTAGAAGTACGCACTGTAGATAATACTGGGAGGAGAGAACTGATGTGAGTATAAGGAAGCATACAGGTTTAGCTTGAAAAAGTTGAGTAGGGATTTACTTACTGATTCCCTCATTCTTTTATGAGTCCATTAATGCTGTACATACACAAACAGCTGTTAAATGTTCATATCCATCCAACCAAGGTGGCACCCATCCAGCAGAGGTTTCTGCAAGCCTCAGGTTTTAATCTTGTGGTCTGTGGACTCCTGTCAGGGGCTTTGCAGTATTTATAAAACGTCTACGATATGTAGCTAAGAACAGAAAGCCCAATAGCAATAGGTTTATACCTGCAATACAAGAAACCAAACTTTCACTTTAAAAACTTGAGTGGTTCATGAGTGGAAAAAGGTCGGAAGTCACCAATCATAGAATCATAGAATAGTCAGGGTTGGAAATACATCAGGCAAGATTCACAACGTGGTTCACAATTCATCAGACATAATATTACTCTTTCTCCATTAATCTTATGTCAGTAGTCTGTGAGGAGATGACAGATCAGAATTTGGCTGTGAAATTGTCCTCATTTCTCATTAATATTTACTCAGTGATGTCGTTTGAGCAGTTCAAGTGACATCAACCACATCCTAACCTCCACTACCTTTATTTAAATGTATATGTGCTCTGCAAGGTGAATACATGACATAGTTATCATACTTGCCATGCTTCTCGGGAGAAAAAAAAGGCTACAGTAAAATAAATAAGATCTTAGGACTTTCCTTTAAAGCTCTGGACGAAACTGTAGCTGACAGATTAATCTCCACAAAAGTTACAGAAAAATTATGGGATGTTCTAAAGTTTTAATTTTACATTTCCGAATCCCCGACCTAAGTAAAAATCTGTACACTCAGAAATTCTTCAAAGATTGCTTCTAGCATTCTTCAGAGAGCAAGTTTTTCACTGGGGGCAATACAGGCTGATGGATGATAACCTTTTTTACAGTAAGACTTCACATCAAGTCTATTGCAAGAAGATACAACAGGAGATTTAGATTTGGCTTCCTCTCCCACCTTATCAATAAATGTAGTAGGATGACAGTTTACAGACCTGCATTCACTCTAGCGAACACCACAAGGATTTAAGCTTTCTGTAAAACTGTTCTGATGCTACTTCATAATGAAGGTAACTCATATTTCTCCAGTTTTGCAAGACCTTTTAATTCACATATATTTATTATACAATTTTTGAAATCTCTGATTCAAGTGCTATAGCAGTGAAATATTCTGAGTTGAAGACCTTCCACAAGCCCAGATGTGTTACATAGCTTAATGTTAGCGATTCACAGAAAAGGTTCCTTTTACTGAGAGAGCAAATAGCCCAACAAGACCTCAGGGAATACATACAAGAGATAACATTCTGCCCAAGGAGTAAAGCCTTGAGAT